>JAKFQP010000082.1:9031161-9043695 GCA_023375905.1 Nycticorax nycticorax
AGGAAGAGTATGAAAATTTATGTGCAGTGACTTTTCTACAGATCAGGACATGTTAGCTAAGGCTTTCAGATTTGGGTGAGGTTCAGCTGATTTTTGAGTTACTGTTTTCATCTTGGCTTTTTGATGTTTGGAACAAGTAATTCTGAAAAATTTCTAGGTAGCTATTTTTAATTGCAATATTGAAGTGGAATGTCTATTGGACAGAACTGTTTGTGTCTCCTGCCTCTAATGCTTCCTCACAAAGACTCAGCGTGAAAGGCATTGAGCCATGACAAAACTGTAATATTTCTAATTACGTACAGGAGAACTTCATGTGCACCTGGAAAATGTGAATCTCAAACTGAAGCCTCTGAGGAGTTGAAGGGGCTCTGTAGCTAAGACACAACAGAGCAAGGTTTTTGGAAGTTGCAATTTTGGAAACAGATACCTAAAATTCACCTTAATCCCAGTTATGCTTAACAGCATTAGCCTTCTTGAGCCTTGTTCCTCCCACCCAAGACTAATTCGAGTACTAGTGGAAGTAACAGCTTTAAGACTCTTCAGGAGAAACCACATGGCAAAGTAGCAAGTCCAAAACTAGTAAACTTGCAGCTCTTGGAAGTAAACCCCAGTGTGTATGAACTGTTATACTACAGGTCACTTTAAAGAATGTAGGTAACCTACAAAGTACTGTATGAAACTTTAATAGTGAATTGAATTCTAAGGATCCTGTAAGCAATTCTGTCAAATTTAATTTCAGCTTTTGAAACCTTTCTCTTGTTAACTGATTGTTAACTGCTTTAAAGAATTATATAACTGGTTTCTAATATCTGCGATTTAGGCCATCTCCAGTCATAATATTTCCAAATGCTGTATTAGACTTAAAAAAAAAAAAAATGCAAGAAAAAGCTGATTTAAAAGTGAAACTATATTTCTTCTATCTCATGCAGTGAGAAGAGGAAAGCATTATGTTAAGCAAATTGTTCACTAAAAAATGACTTTTTGATAGTAATCACATTTTCCTTTAGGCTGAATTTATCAGATATGCAGGAGGGAAAAAAAGAAATAGAATTTCATTTTGGTTATAGTTTCTTCTTATCTTTTTGATAAAACAATTTGAAATAAAATTTTAGTCACAGTTTATGCTGGGAAATATGCTAAAAATTAGGATTATCATATTGGATATTTTTCTTTCTTTTTTTTTTTTTCCTTTGGATAAGGGCAATTTGAAGTCAACAGACAGTCTAATATCAATGATAAAGATTTTTTTTGTGGAATTTTTGCATCATAATGTTGTCTTGCCCTATGGAAAAACAATACCCTAATGCTTTTGTATCATCTGAGACATGTGACTTATTTTTAATCTTATTTGTTTAAGAAAACTCCTGAAGACTTTATTTTATTCTTGCACAGGAGTCAATTCATTGAAGAAAACAAGTTAATGAGACTAACATGCTGCAGGATCAAAATCGAATTCTATAAACTATATATCACCTTTACTAAATTGTTTCAGTGCCAGAGTTAATAACCTACTAGGCTTCCTGGACTCCTCTCTTCTTTTTGCCAAAATTATGGAGTGATTTGTGACTTACTAAATAAATAGACAAATACATAAGGAAGAATTTCAAAGTAATAATTCAGTAATTAAAAGTTCTCAATAAAATATGTGCCAGTAACAGAGTATTTTTTACAAAGACATTTGATTAACTTCTAATGCTCTCTGTTTCATTTTCATTGCTGTTTCATACCCCATAGCTTCAGCCATTTTCACTCAAGCAACTGTCCTTTCACCTAGTATTGCTCCTGAGATGCAAATCCACTCCTATGCTAAGTCCAGTTCACCCTAGATTTTCACCTATATATTCCCAGTCATTTCTCACAGGTGTTTGCACAGAATAACATAAACCAGGTGCACATGTAGGATCCAAAGTAAAACAGTCTCCCTTGTGCTTTATTTCAGTGCATCTCCAGATCTGTTGACTGCATGACCTTTCAGATTCTTCCAGAAGTCTGTAAGACAGCCTTCCTGTGACTGGGGTTTTCCTTGTATTTATCGCTCATGAAAGAAGAGTAGTTAATTGCGTCTATTATACTGGCTTGTCACATATAAAGTTTCAAGAATAGCTGCCAGTGAAGAAGCATTCATACCTCTGTGCCAGAAAAAAAAAAACCCACAAAATTTTGCTGTTGTTGTTAACTATCAATTGGGAATAAAGGAGTCCTGCTGAATGGGACTGTTGTTTCCTCAGGAAGTGAGGAATCTTGAATTAAAAAAAAAAAAAAAAACACACAAAATTTTGCTGTTGTTGTTAACTATCAATTGGGAATAAAGGAGTCCTGCTGAATGGGACTGTTGTTTCCTCAGGAAGTGAGGAATCTTGAATTCCTTTGTTCATTAAAATATATGCATGTGGAATCTTTTTTTTTTCTCTTTTCTTAGTTTACCTCGACCTCCTTGTGAATCATTCTCTCCCTGTATTTCCTGCTCCATCCTGCAATACTGTTTCACAAGACCCTGTGAGAATTGATACAACACAGAAGTTATGGTCCTTATTCCCCCCCCACACACCATCTTTAGCATGTTCCCCTAAGTTTTCTTAATAACTTCATGCTTAAAATCAGTAAGTGGCCATCCACTGAGTCTCAGAAAAGGTTGATAGCTGTATGTGAAACATGCTTAATAGTTGAAGCCAGCTTTTATGAGTAAAATGTTCAATATTGTTTTTAAAGTAACTTAAAATGTCAGATTAATCTTATTCCTAACCCTGGAAACGGATTTAAACATACTCTGAAGTCTTTGAAGTTGCTGAGATGAGCTGGTTACCAAACTGCTGCAGAAACTCCATTCAAGGAGTTTCAGGTTTTTCTCTATTATCTAACAATGCTTGTTTTCAAGCTACAAGTTATTTTCTTCCATTAATGAAAGTTTTACATGTGTCCACTGCTCTATATTTTAAGCAATAAAGTGGAGAGAAACAAATAATTCAGAATACAGGAATAAGCAGTAATAATTGAATTCCAGTTATGTGTCCACTTGTATAACTAATTACCTTTTTGATGAGCATAAAACAGAGATAGAATTCAATGCCTATGATCTGAGATTCTGAAAGACACATGCTCCACTTCCAAATGTATAATTTCTTGTTATGTTTTAACAACATCAGTAAAGATTTTTTTTCCCCCATCTGACTTCTTTCCCAGACATGCTCACAGCTATTTAGAAGCCTTTTTCTCATTATGAGTAGCTTGCACAAAGCAGTAAATACTGTTCTGCTATGAATATGCAAATTGTAAGTGACAGTACCAGTACAGCCTAAGAACCATCCAGGAGTTCTAGATCTTGCAGATGTCCTAATTTTGCCAGCTGATTAAAAATACTCCCTAATACCACCAGCTAGTTATTGATGGGCAGATGCTGATATCCTCACTCCATAAGGAGTTCCTTTGAAAGACAAGACACTCTCGTATCTCATTGCAAATCTTACAAACTCAGTTGCTATTCCTAAAAGATGTAGGCATGTGCAAAACTTATAACTATAAATTGATCAGGGGGAGGGGGAATTTAGTGTCTGCAGTATATGGATGTCATTTGCATAGTATAGACCTGACCTCACTACTAGGTTTGCTAAAGTTAGCAGCCTAAATTGAGCTACATGATCACGTTGTTCCCACTTAACCATGTCCCCAAGCCCTGCCTTTGCCTACCTGGTGTTTCTTTCCCTGAAAATGCTTTGAGGCAATGACAGCCTTTTTGATTTTTTGATTTTAAAATGTATAGCATAACTGTTTCTTTGATTCGTAAATTAGTGAGAATGAAGTTATACAATTTAAAGAACTAATAGCATTACTGACACAGTATGGATGGAGATGTGCCTGCATCTGTGAGTTATAGTTCATTAAATCCTAATCAGCATCTTAAGGATTTCCAGTGATGCCTTTTTGCAGATGAACTTTCAAATAAAGGGACAGGACCAGAGCTTATACATGATGATAAAGTCATCTTGTGTACAATTTCTGCCCTTTTAAAGAAAATTTTTAAAGGTCTTTAAAAGGTTTTAAAAAATTTTTTCAAGGATGCAGGTTCACATCAAACCAGTAATTTTCTTTGACATATTCTCAAGACATTTCAGAAATGTCCATTGCCATAGTGTCCTGAATTTGTGTGGTTTGCAATTTCATTTCCATATCATAAAAGTAGTTGTTTTTAAAATGTCCAAAGAGATATTAGTGCAGAGCATTTTGCAGAAAAAAATCTGTAAACATTAAATGCTCTCAAATGCTTGAAGATCAACTAAAACAGGGAAAGTATTCTCAATTATCAAGATCGCTGGAAATTGAAAAGCTATATTATCTCAACTTTCTCAGCCTAGTGATTGCTTATTTCTTATTATAGGGATAACATTAGAGCTAGTTTAGAAAAATTGGCTTGAACATTATTTGAGGTTGAAATTTTTAGACGCGGTGGCTTCATGTTGTTTTCAAAAATGGAAGTTTCACCTTTACTTTAGATATGTAATATTCTAAACATATATATATTCCACCCTTTTAACATTTATAATGCAATTTGTCATTATAAACTTTTAAGTCTACACCAAGCTTAAAAACTTGGCATTCCTCTTAGAGCATATATTTCCAGTTTTTCTTTTAATGAATCACTTAACATGTTTAAGGAGAAACAGGATGTTAGAGGAAATGCTATTATTGTAAAATACCATGCAGTCCAAACCATCCTTGGAATATTCTTCTTTTCATACTTGAGCATTTGTTCTTCCTATTTCTTCATTCAACCTAAAGGTGGCTGATATTCATTATTATCCTATGTATTATTGTTATTATCTTATTATTGCATTATTATTTCTATTATTACAAATAAATATTTGAAATATAAAGAGAATAATAGAATATAATAAAGACAGTAAATACATAGAAACATATTTCTATTATTAGAAATAATAAAAAAAGATATATAGTAATATCTGCAAGTAATAGATGTATCTGAAATCAATGTTCTTTACAAACAGGTGTGTTTTCTCTGTTATTTATAGGGATCAAATATAATAAAAAAAATTCTACTAACATTTAGAAATAGTACTATATACTGTATTGTATAATGCAGTACCCAATTGTTCTGGTTTCAACTGGGATAGAGTTAATTTTCTTCCTAGTAGCTGGCATAGGGCTGTTTTGGAATTAGGATGAGAAGAATGTTGATACCCCACTGATGGTTTAGTTGTTGCTAAGCAGTGCTTACAGCAGTCAAGGACTTTTCAGCTTCCCATGCTCTGCCATGTGCACAAGAAGCTGGGAGGCGGCACAGCCAGGACAGCTGACCCCAACTGCCCAAAGGGCTCTTCCATACCATATAATGTCATGCTCGGGGGGAGTTAGCCCAGGGGGAGAGTGATCACTGATAGGGACAGGCTGGGCATACGTCAGCAGGTGTTGAGCAATTGCACTGTGCATCACTTGTTTTGTATATTCTATTACCATTATTATTATTGTTGTTGTTGTTATTGTTATTCTTTTCCTCTGCTGCTTTATTAAACTGTCTTTATTTCAATCCACAAGTTTTGCTTTTTTTTCTGGTTCTCTCCCCCATCCCACTGAGGGAGGATGGGGAGTGAGCGAGTGGCTCTGTGGTGCTTAGTTGCCAGCCAGGGTTAAACCACAACACCAATAATAAAACACAGAGTAATACCTGTAACAAAATAATACTACATTCAGAATATACAATTTGCCTTTTCTAATGCATTCTACCTTGAATACTTTCTGCAATACTCTAAAATGTTCAGAAAGAAAAAAATAGATCTTCCTTTTTATTATAACTTCTATTTGCAATCTGTTTCTCTAAGGAAGAAATTCTCAAACCATTTTGTTTTCTACATTAATTCAGACAAATTACTTCTGTGATGCTTCTACTCCTGTGGTTATCTGTTCATTAAATCAGCTTTATTTTAAATAATTTTATTGCATTTTGTGACCAAGTTCCACAATTTTCTTTTAATGAATTAGCTAAACCATTGAAGTATAATCGTGTTGTTATTCAGATTTTTCTAAGGGTAAGTAAATTATGTGTTTGATTTAAAGACATTACTACAGTGAGTCAAACTACTATCAAGAAAGAATTGTTACATTTGAAAGCCCGAGTTTTTTACCTGTGGAGACTTGTAAAAACTCAGAGGTTGATCTGGGGTTTTGATATTCCTAAAAGACTCTTAACTACTTCCTACGTGAAATTCACATATGCAGGTATTGAGTGCATATGTATACAAGTACACTAAGATGTTTCAAATGGGATTAGGTACCTGCGGGTAAGCAATTTAATAGTTCCTCTCTGTTTTCCAACATTCCAAATTTTCTTTAGTCTCCACTGACTTCTTTGACTGCCAGGGATTTTAGGCATGTTCTGTCCCCACAAACATGTAAATAGAGGTCTTAAAATGTTGACTGAATTTTACCCTTGTCTATCAGTAGAGTGAAAATGCTCTTTTCCTGTTCCTTTGGTCTTCAGCATTGTTTTTCAGTATGGCATTATCTGTAATCTTTTGGTTGCAGTCACCTCTTTGGAACTCCAATTCACAGACCTGAACTAACCAAGATGATTAATCAATTTCTGTATTTCTGTACTCTACTTCAGTCAAGGGGCTCTGTGCTTATGAGAATGAGTATCCTAGGATTAGTTTAGTCTGGCCAACTATATATAAAGCAGCTCTCACATACAATGCAGTTGATTTTCAAATCAGTTTATTTACTGTCCATAAAAACAGAGCAGTGCCCCCTTAATGATCCAAGAAGTCAGCATGAAAAGAATAATAAACTCTTCCCTTAAAATTATAACATCAGCAATAACAATAATATTTATTACCAAAAAGCTCTAAGTCATTTTTTGCCATCTTGAACAATACAATTGCCTCATCAATGATTGAGATATCCTTGCAGAATATAATCTAACTCCAACTGAAAAAATGACATAATTTTTTCCCTATGTATGGAGTATATCACCAATCTGTTTGGAAATCAATGGATTGTGAGGGGAAGACCTGTACATTAATAATGACAAGGATGCAGTCAAAATCAGAATATAGACATTGAACTGACCCATTTCACCTGGCTTCCATAGTTGTCTGATTGTATATTTAGATAATGCATTGAGGTTTTCTATTCCCATGTAAGATTCCTTCTAGTACTGTTGAATTCTAAGTATAAATTATAAGGATTCTCAGGATCTTAATGAATTAGACCTTGTGTATCTCTTTTTAAGAAAATGAAAAGAATTGGCAACACAGGAAATTTCTCCATCTGTACTTTAGAAAAAGTTAAGTACAGCACAGTGGTGGCCGTTAACAGAGATCAGTGGTTTCCAGTAAGACAACATAAGAGTGAAGCCAACTATGTATACAAAAATTTAGCTTGCCCGTGTTGTTTGTTCTGGTGACAGGATGCATTGTATTGTTCTCAAGCAGATTGGGCCTTAAGAGTTTTTTGTCCAGAGTGAGGCTGCAATTTAATTGAGAAGTAGATGTTGTAGCAAATATAAAATCTATTAATGGATCAGTGTTTCACAAGCCAAATGGAAGTACTACTCTTTTTCTCCTGTGGTTAGTCTCTCTTGACAGAATTTTTACCCACATACAAAAAAAACCCACCAAAACCAACCCAAACCCAACTCCTGCATGGTCATGAATAAAAAAGAACCATTGATATGCTGTAAATATCAGTTGGTAATCTGATTCAAATAACATCAATAATAGAAGATCGGAGGGTTGCCAATCCCCAGTAAGATTACAAAGAGATCTATACTAGAATTATTTGAGTTTCATCCTAATTAATCTGCAAGTTTTCCTGAATGGTAGAAGCATTATATAGCTTGGATCAAGCGCAAGTAAATAATCCGCTGTGCTGACAGTTCTATTGTGAAGGGTTATTTTGCCCATCTCAACCCATATTGATCCAAGTTGCTCACTGAGGAAAATGTAACTCTAGAAGAGGACTTTAGGAGTGTCATTCCTAAACATAAAACCAAAAAGTCCTAACTTGATTTTTTAAAAATTCATTAGAGACAGGAAAATCCTATTAGGCTGCAAAAATTATTTCAATAATCAGTTACCTTATTAAATTAAATTATGTTGGCATTAATTTCCAGGTGTCAGGCTCCAAATTTTTTATATTTAATGAAATGTTATAAAAGTTACATTTATTGCGATGTCTAAGGATACATATAAGTGTTACACATGGAATACTTAGTATGTTTTATGTCTACAGCCTACATTATCTTGCTTGTATTCATAATAATTGCCATTGTTAAACAGAAAATCTAACAATCTTACTGAACACATCAGCAGTTTATACATTGTTTAAATCTCTTCTTAATCTTCTCTTAATAAATTAGATTGAATTTTCCATCACAATATTGAAATTCTTTTCGCTTAATTATTTTCATGATTCTGTCTTGATCCCCTTCCAATAATATAAGTATTTCAGCTATCCTTTTTTCTAGTGAACACTTAAAATGGATACTGCATTATGGTAGTGTGAATACTGGAATGCAGCTAAGGGTTGAATGGTGGAGATCAAGCAGTGTTACCAGTGTCAACTACAGAGGTAATACAAAGTCCACATTTCTTTCTTTTTCTGTTTGTTTAAGCTTTGCTTAGCCTTTCTGACCACAACAGTGAATTTGGGTCTTATCTTTTGCAAATTAATCACCACCGTCACCAAGATTTTCAGGGCAAAGTAGTAAGTAAAGGATGAGTGCCCTATATTTTTATGTCTTTTATTTTTTAGGATATAACCATATATGTATCTTTATGAAAAGATGGGCTCCTTGGTAGAACTCAGTTTACCAAGAATTCCAGTACTTCAGGTAAAAGTATTTTTTTCTTAGGTCATTGCTAACATAGTTTAGGAAGAAAAGTAGATTTTATCAGTGAAAGTTTCTGAAAACAGAACTGCTTGATAATAATTCTCCATTAAAAATATAATATGCTTTTTGTTTTCATATTGTTTTAATTTCTTCAGCAGAGAGTTTGATTTGGAAATAGAACTCAGTAACGATAATGTTATTATGACTGATATGTATTGACTCTATTTCTTTGCAGTATATTGATACTAACTCGCTATTTCATGGCATTTGTTCATCACCAACAGGATCATAATGAATGTTTTCCTCTTTTGGTATACAGAATAAACTTAATATTTTTCTAAAGTTCTCAGTAAGAACGGAGCAAAAGCAAAGCAGATAATGAGAATAATTTTGCAGAGAAAAAGATTACTTCACATAAATTGGAACTGAAACCTAACATTTTTATGAATGTTTAGGATTTCTGTACCATCTTATTCTCAGAACTTCAAATGAACTTGTGTGTGATGTCATCAACCAAGCGACAAAGGTTTTTAATTAAAAAAATGAGTTTATGTAGGACACTCTGACTGGAAAAGTAGTAAATATTGTACTTACGTGAAGAAGAGGAGTAAAAATTATTAACTTGAACTAGATATCATACAATGCAAATTTTAAAGAAAACTGCATTTAAAGATACAGGGACATGAGAAATAAATTTAAATAGTTTTTTCCAAAGGTCGTTTCTACCAGAGTAATCTTTAGCTTTCTTTAGTCAAGAGAATTGTGATATATCTAATCTACCCAGACTTTAGTAAAACACTTCAGTTTAGCACCACAGGAGAAATTATTAGTGAAGCTGAAGTAGATGAGACATAGAACTGTAAATTGTGTAACTGGCTAAAGGAGAGTTGGCAACAAATTTTTTTTGAAAGAGGACTATGAGGTTTGCTGGAATTTGTTTATAGATTTCCTTAAGAATTTTTCTTTGATCATTTTAAGGTGACTGATATTAGTGACTGGGTCAAAAAAAGAGTTTGCTAATGAATATTCTAATTATATGGTGATGTGAGATGATATTAATGCAGAAGATTAAAATAGCATATGGAAAGATTTGGATGACCTTGAAAGGTTGAGTAATAGATTGACATTAAAAGGTGTGTGTGCAAGTTCATATAAAGGGTAATTTGTAGCTCTTATATTCCTACCATATCACCACTTTTGTGTAGGTCTAGTCACTCATATATGGTATGAAGATGAATTATGAATAGAAGATGATTAGAAAAAGTCCACTAAAGCTGTGAAGATGTGAGCCCATGAAAAGCGACTGAAAAACTTGGCAAGTGAGGTGACACCTTTGGAAAGATATGTTTTGTATGCCCTACTGAACACTAATTCAAAAGCATAATAAGAAAAATCCCAAGTCAAAACTTATTTAATCCACAGGATAAAATTCATAACAAAATTTTTAAAAAAGGTATAAATAATTATAAAACCATAATACTTTCTGGGAAGAAATTAAATAGATATAGTGTTATTGTAGGTTGACCTTCTAGAAGAAAAGGGCAAAAACTTTAGTTACTTTTAAGATGGCTCTATCCCTGTTTCCCGAGGTCATATGTGAAAAATGAGTTAATGATTTCAGCAGCACAGGAAGTCCCTTCCAGTCACGTGAAGTTGAATACTTATGTACATCTAAGAATTGCATCAGACCTATGACATATATCAGGCACGTAATCTGATGAAAAACTGTAGAAATTTGATAACTTCTGTTTTCAATGATTCAGTATTGATTTACATTTTCTGTGCTATCTTTTGAATCCTTCAGCCTTTGAGCCCTGCATGAAATGTTCCAGTGTATTCCTGGGATCACAGCTAGGTTATGGACATATAATTACATTCATCCTGCTTGCCTTTTTGAAGTATTGAACCATTAGCTTTCTTCCAGTCCTCTGGAGCTCCCCCAGTGTTCCAAGACTTATTGAAAAATCAATGTCAATTGTCTAGAGAGCTCTCCAGCCAGCTATTTTAAAATTATCGAATGAAAGACTGATTTAAAATTATCTAGTTTTAGTAGTTGCTGCTTAACAACCTCTAGAGTTACTGTGGGAGTGGGAGGTATTTCATCATCATCATCTGGTATTACTATACCATCCTGACTTTTTCTAAATACAAAGAGAGATCATGAGTATATTTCCAATTTTTTCTGCATTATTATTGGTATGGTTATATGCTTTTCTTATATTAATAGAGAAATATCAGTGCTAGTATTTCTTTTGCAGTTGCTGTTTTATTGTGGAGAGTTCACAGATTCTGATTTATTCTCATTGGTATTAAATTCAATTTTATCTGAATCTAAATTCGTATACTTATTTGTATATGAATTTTTATAAAATTAGTAAATTCTCTACATTTAAACCATTTAGCAAAAAACCCACAGAGCAACTTGTCTCAACTGCAGTGCTGCTGTTTAAGAATACTGTGGAAAAAAACCATTTTCTTATGTTTATTTTGGTTTTGTGTTCAGGGTATAATATCTTCACAACCCCAATCTTATGAAAATATTCCTTCCCTTTTTGTGTCTGTTTTAGTCAGGCCAGTCTTGTTTCCCTGAGGTATTCCTTTAGATCAGCATTTCTCAATTCTCTTTCCTGTACGTAAGGAAAGTTTCCTTTTCTTCCTTCCAACAGATCTCTCATATTGGGCAAGTAGTCCCTTTATCAGAAGCTCATATAGGCCTCTTAATACTTTAGGGTAATTACAATAATGCTAACCACTTTCCTGAATCACTTGCTACAGCAGAATTATTATTAATATTTATAAGTATCTTACTCATGGATTCTTAAGGGAATGTTCCTATGCTATGCACAAACACTCTACAAAAGACTAATTTGAACAAGTCTCCATTATTAATGTGCATTTAAGAAGCTGATTCATTCAATCCTAAAGCCAACATTTAAAATAGGTTGGATGATTCATGCCTGAAGAGTGTCCACGGACACTTACATTGCTAAAATAGTTGAAACTTACCCTGTTTCCTGAACATTTTCCTCACTGACAGTGTTGTCATTGCATAGCTTTTCAAGAGTGGTTTTAAGTTCTGTTCTAACATAACCCAATTGCAATCAAAATTTTCTCATCATAATTTATTTTCTATTGCCAGCATGTCTTGTGGCTTGTTAATAGTTTAGGTCTTGACTACCACTGAAGCTCTATCCAAAGCTCTGCCAATACTGTGTCTGAAGCAGTTTAAGAGCCACATAGTCCTCTTGATTTGTTGGCATATCAAAGTTCTAGCATGTTGCATGCTTTGAATATTTTGGTTTTAGCTTCTGCAGTGCTCTCTGAGATGAGGCTGCTATTTCGGTTAAACAAATCCCTTCGAGGAAGTGCTTCACAGAATACATATAAAGAAATCTCTGCTGACATGTGCAATGATATTCAGGTTAATTTATGAATTTCCAGTGATTGATACATGGAAAACCATAGCTGAGACTTACAATCATGGAACTGAGCCAACTTTGCCTATACTTTCATCTCCAGTACCTTTCTAATCCTTAAAGATTTCTTCTCCCAGTTTTAGATCACTGGGATTCTGATCAGTCAAGATAGGCACCATAGTCTCACTTTTCCCTTCTTGTATTTTCTGAAGGTCTACTTTTTCTTCCTTTACCTGCATGTTCTTACTATTTAAATTTACTTTCAGACTATCCTTC
>JAKFQP010000082.1:9049903-9094469 GCA_023375905.1 Nycticorax nycticorax
AAAAAAAAAAAAAAAAAAAAAAAAAAAAAAAAAAAATCATCAAAACATAAATTTCATAAAATAGGTTAACTGGTACAACTAACAAACAAACAAACAAACAAAAAACCAAACCAAACAAAAACCCACCAGAAATAAAGTCTCTTTTTTCAAGTAAGGATCTGTAAACAGAAACCTTTGTGATCATCTGGAAAAAAAATTTCCTAATCAAATGTATATTCTTCTTGCTGTGAACTGCAATAGTGCACAGATAAAGAAAAGTGTTTTGTGGAGAAAAAAAAAAAGAAAAAAGTAACAGCAACAAAATGGAATGAAACAGAGTAAAGCGTCAGCTGGGAAAAGAATGATGTTGTCAAGCTTCAAGGACATACTAAAAAAGATGGAAAGTTGAAAACAAAAATCAGCCATTCCACTGTGGCAATTCAAGCTGAACATTCCACTTGGCTGGTTTGATAAAGGCATGTTGCAGCCAAATAAACTGAAAGATATAGGCCTACAAAACACAAAGAGACTTGTCATCCTCCATTTATTAGTATTGTGTCCTGATCTTTGAGAAAGGTCCAGATTAAGGTTTACTGAAATCTTTCCTTTTCTCCCAGGCTCGTTACTCAGTCTTTCACTCTGTACTCTGTATAAATCCTTAGTCTGGGGACTTTAATGGATTTTACACTGGATCAGAATAAACATTAGACATACAAATTTTCAACATGTTCGAACACAGTATCTATCTCCTAAATACTGTCTTTCAAAGCAGAAACTGAATAATATTTAACCAACTCCATGTAATTATATTGAGCATTAACTTATTAGACAGAAAGCATTTATAAGAGTAAGTCTTGACATTAAAAAGTAAATCTTTGTGGGTAGTCTACAAATAATTCCTAGGGCTTTCTTTTAAAGGTGATTTCTGCAAATTAAAAAATGTTTGTTAATATTCATGCTCTGTAGCAACTGGAGAATATTGGATTCTTCTTGAAGTGGGATACAAGTAACTATGTTAAGTACGAAATATTTGCAAGATACTGTTAGATTTATTATCAGAGTGTTGAGAGATAACTCCATGGACACTTTTAAAGAAATGACACTTCCTTTTCCAAAGAAATGTAGTAATTAATTTATCATCCTTTTTATTAATTAGGAAAGAAAAAGAAAAAAATCTATTCTAACAGAATACATGTTGTAAGGGGAACATTAAATTGTATTTAAATAAATAGGCACACTAGATACGGTCATAACTGACCATACCTCCAATCAATAATTTGCATTTTGCAAAGTTTTGCCTATTATACCAAAGACTCTTTTGTCATAAAAATTCATCTTTTTATTAAATCTAATAGTTAGTGAATATTCTTTTAGTTACATATACTGTGAGCTTTTTTTCCACTTTTTAAAAAAGTCAAATAAATGAAGCAAACAATTCAAGGTAAAAATAATTATATAAAAGAAAATTTTGAAGATTAAATATTTCCTTAATTTTTTATTTTTGGAACTTTTATGTACTATTCTAGAAATTATAAAACTGAAATTAAAAAGCTGTTTATAAAAAGGAAAAGAGAAATTACACTACGAATAACTGGTAAAAGAATATCTCAAACTCATCAGGATAAAGTAAAAAATTCAAAGCAAAATTCTATTGAAATCCAATTGTATTTCCCTTCGGTAAAATCCTTGTATCTATACAGCTATATTCTCTAACTCTTCTCAATAGTCCTGAATACCTTTGCATGCCTTAAGCATGTGGTGCAGAAGATTAATATTGTGACAAATCTGAACAAGTAAAACTTCTTATATATCTGGATGAGTGAAAATACACATGTGCTTTTAAAAACTCGCTTTGCTTTTTTTTTTTTTTAATGTTGGTTCTATTTTATACTAAACATCCATAAGAATTTCAGCTCTGAAAATATTAATTTATACAGCTCCAATATACCAATTACTGGTAACTGTATAGCTGAACCTTCAGACTATATGTTTTTAAATAAGTTTCAAGGAGAAGTTAATAATCCCTATGTGTATTTATGTTTTCAGATCATATAGGGGGCATCTATACTTTTATCAATACATTTATAAACATGTGAGACCATACCAATTAGAATCATTGTGTCTGTAGTGGAAATGGTGGGGGTGGAGTTAACATTCTTCAGAGCAGCCCATATGGTGCTGTGATTTGCATTTGTAGCTAAAGGAATGTTGACAACACACCAATATTTTAGCTGTTGTTGAACAGTGCTTGTGCAGTGTCAAGGCTTTCTCAATCTCCTCTCCCCCAAGCGAGTAGGGATTTGACAAGAGGTTGGGAGGTGACATAGCCAAGACAGCTGACCCAAACTGACCCAAGTCATACAAAGCCATACCATGCAACATTGTGCTCAGTGATAGAAGCTCAGGGAGAGGAGGGGGTGGTGGGGGTGGTCGTAGTTATGGTGTTTGTCTCTCCAAGCAATTGGTAGATGTACAGAAGCCCTGCTTTCCTGGAAATGGCTAAACATCTGCTCTGCTGATGGGAAGTAATGAATTATTCTTTTTGCTTTGCTTGTGCATACAGCCTTTGCTTTCCTTATTAAACTGTCATTATCTCTATGGACAAGCCTTTTTGCCTTCCTTCTATTTTTCTCCTCATCCCATGGAAGAGGAATGTGAGTGAGAGGCTGGGTGGGTGTTTGGCTGCTGAGTGGAGTCAACTCACCACAGTGTCCAATAAGTAAATTTCTGTTACCCTGTATCATGTAATACAGATACATGTTTGATGAACCCAGCCTCTATTCTGGTATTGTTGGTCAGGCAAAATTTTCAAACCGACTTTGTACATGCAACTTCTGTTCAACAAAAATAAATGTCAAGGTAAATAAATTGTATTTTACAGTATATTTCTTTATTATAAGTATGGTATTCTCATCTAAAAGCACAAAATCCGCAAGAAACTCCTTATATTTCCACATGAGAATACACAAGAAGTAGATGCAAAGTTTAACATCTGAATTCAGTCTTGCTATTTTCCACTCTTTTTCCAGAAATAATTTCATACTTAAAATGGAAAATTCAGAATTTCTCTGAGAACTACATGCATACTATCCACACTCTAAAGTAATCATAAACCAGCATGTGTCTTTGTCTAGAAGACACCTTCCTGTATCTTTACTGTGGGATTTTTTTTAATTTTTTTTTTTTGTAAAAAGATGTATTCCACTGTGTTTGAAACTGCATAACATGCTAGAATTGCAATAAATGTATTCTATTAATTAGACTTTACTTGTTACCAGTTACCCATTTAGGCATATCCATTATAAACAATACCTTTTAAACATGCCTTCTTGCCATTTCCCTTCCTCCTACCTGTTCCAAAGCCCACAGCTCTGAATATTTTTGTTATCTTTGTCTGTGGATCTTTTTCTTTAATTTCCCTCCTCCTTCTTATTGTCCTATGGTTCAAGACAAATCTACTCAACCTCATGTTCCCCTGATCCCTTTTCTCATGTCTCACACTGTTTTTGTCACTAACTTTCCTCCAGCTGCTTTAGGACCAGTTATGGAGACCTTTACATGTACCTACACAAATCCATCCATGGAGTGATTCTGCTGTCCAGCAAGGAAAATGGCTGCTGTTGAAGAACAAAAATTAGACTGACTGCCACACAGAAAAAAAAATGGGTCTCTGAGCCAAGGATTCTGACAGAGATCATAAGAGAGATCATAAGAGAGAGACTGGGGGTAGGAGGAGAAGAGAGATTAACACTGAATAGACTTGCAATTGTCTACTTGGAATAATGATTTATTTTCTGGCCAAACTCCATCTAATCTCTGGCCTATCTTGTATCTATCCTTAATCTGTGTTTAATATCTGAGTGAGTACACCAGGGACTTGGAAGTCCCCAAATTGCTCTCGTACTTTCATGTACACTTTTTAAGAATTCTTCTTATCTACACAAACTCTCTCTGATCTAATTTCATGTTGCCTTAGGTTTTAGCCTTCTTTAAAAAAAAACAAACAAGCCCAAACAAAACCAAACCCACAAAACTTCATGGATACATTCTGAAATTTTTTAATTCTAAAGAAACATTATGGAAGATAAACTGAGCTGGATGTGGCAAGTTTTCAAACTGACAGGAGGCATGTTTTGCACATTCCATTAGTTTGTAATATTTATAATCAGAATTTTTACTGTTTTGGTGATGGGCAAGGTGACTCAAAACCAGAAGCTAAACAATTTATTAAAAAAACCCAAACAAGCCTAAAACCCAAACCAAACAAAACCCATGCTAGCTAATCGCTCTGTCTTGTGTTTATTGGTATCTTCTTAAGAGTTTAATGTAAGATTTTGGTAGAGTTCCAAGTCAAAAACGATTTTGAAAAGGCATAGTGGATCTGGGAACATATATGCATAAGTGCATAACACATTGCATTATTAGGACAGATATTAAGTTTTGACAGTTTCATTAAAAGTAAATTGTTATTTACTTCAGCCAGCATTTCAATAATGTTAAGACATCTGTTTCATTTTTAATAAAATTTTTATATTAACATTAATTTTAGTTTAATTGATCAATGGATAATTGACTAATATAGAAGGTTATACATTGTAGCCTAATAACGTTAAAACCATGGTCAGCAGACCACTGAAAGCTTGGGCATTTGGTAACATTTTTCTGGGGACAGAAAAGGAGATATAATTTATAAATATTATATAATAGTTTATGATGTAATATTTCTGAAGACACCTCAGCTCTGATGGAAATTTTTTATTTGTTCATAGTTTAAAATGTAGAAAACTGTTGTTCTGTTGCAAAACAAAACTAATTCAAGTCATGAGACACATTTAAATCAGAATACATGCTCATTGGAAACCATTCTGGCTTCATGATAGATCAACTACTGAACGCATTTGTTGAACGAAATAATGAATATTTTTTTGAATGAAACAATGTAATATCTCTGTTTAGCTTTCTTATAGAGCAAGTGCTACCTGAAGAACACCAGACACCATGTGCCTACTGACTATTTTTCCTTAAATTTAATTTAATACATAACACTAGGAGGTGACTTGCTGAAATAGCTTATATACTTGCAATATTATGTTTAGAAACTGAGCCCCCTATAATCGTTTCCATATACAAAAGGGACCTCCTCCTGTTCTGAGTTCAGTATAGAATTTGATTGAAACAAAAATGATTGACAACAATTTATGAAAATGTTGCCAAAGGTGCAAAGCAAAAGTGTTCAGAAATTTAAAGTGAATATTTTATTTCATGGTCATTTATGTGATCATATATGAGAAAAAATGGAAAGATAAAGGACTTTTCTCTGCCTTTTAATATTTTAATAGTTGTATTTGGTCATTTCTCACTATCTAAGAAACCTGCATTGGGAATTGCGAGAAAAGGATGAGGAAACAGGTATTTGTAACAGATCACATAACAAATCCAATTAGATGAGTACTCAGTCAAAGGTCATTGCTCATTGCTTCGGAGGGAGCAGGGAAAGTAGAAATCAAACAATGATAAGCACTCCTGTGATCAGAAGACAGGAAATAAGATGGTCTTCCAAGTCCAAATCATTAAGAAGCTGACATGCATAGTGAAGAATGAAAGTGCATATCCCCTGCAACAATATTCTTTAAAATAGTTCTTATAAAAATATTACAGAAACATCTCTTCTCTTTTATTATCTTCCTCATTATAAATGTTACAATAAATTCTGCACCCCAATTTGTGCTGTGAGATATTTTAAGTTATCCTTGTTCTTGAGTGTGACTCAATTCAGTATCATAACACAGAATCAGTCCTTCTCCCCACCATTATCTTCTTCACTGCAACAACTTTGTCCTTCAGTTGACTATTTGCTGAGCTGCTTCTGTGTATGAAGTTAGTGGGAAACTCTGCACTTCTTTTGTCTTGCTAAGCTTTTTTCCCAACTTAAAGTGGCAAAAATAACTTTCAAAAAGGAAGAACAAGAAAAAGCCAGAACATATTCAAAAGAACACTAAAAGGAAACTGAAGGCAGTGAGAAAGCAAGACCAAGACTGACATCAATTAGATTGTTTTAGGATATTTTGGAAGCACAAACTGAATGAAAACATTAAGGTGTTAAGATATACATTGTCATTTGAAATTACACCTAATTTCTTTCTCCACAGGCCAGGAAAGAAACATTGCAGCTTTACTGGGAAGAGTAAGATAATTACTTTAATGAGTTATGGTTATACAGGCACTATCACTGTGAAGCAGGATAGAGTTATATACAGGGAAACATTTACATGCCAGAATTTGACAAGCGTTCTCTTATATTTCCTTTCTGACAAGTCTTTGCTCTGTTGGTAAGGTAAGGTAAACCACAGGTAAAGCTTTGGTTGTGCAGCATCACACTTGTGTTAGAAAAAGGTAAATTTTTTCTTAGAGATTAGTGACCAGGATCTGACCTAAGTAACTTCATTGACAGCTTCAACTAGACGAAAATGAACTTTAATGGACAAGTTTATTTCCCATCAACATAAATTCCTTCTCCATCCCTCTCTGACTCTTTTATTTTCATTTGGCCTCTACATCTGTTTGTTCCTTCTCCTTTCGGCTTTCTATTCCTATTATTGTGCCTTATTTTAATAAAATTTTGAGAATCCTTTTTCTGCAACTGTTATTGTTATGTTTTCTCCTTTCATCTTTAGTGTCATCTCTATTAAGGAGCAAATTCATTATGTGTAAGATGCATTCTCAGCAGTATTGGGCTCACAACTGCAATATTCCAACTTAATAATCACCTTTCTTCTCCCGCTCAGCAAGAAGTATCGACTGAGTGTAATAGCTTATCCTGGACTAGACCATAGCATTCAGGCTGACATCCAGTATCAGATTGTGTATCTGTCTGTATTACATTTGTATGTGTACATGTGTGTATTATGTACATACACATGTAAGAATTACATTTTTTTTGAGAACCACACTATGCTAATAACTATTTTTTCCACTCTTTCTTAAAACCATTTCTGAGTTATTCCTTCTGACTGTTCACAAGAAATTGATTGTTGATATTCACAAGAAATTGTGAATATCAACACTTCATGTCCCAAATATTTTCCTTCTTTTTCTGAAAATACTCTGTTGTATTAAGATTCCAATCCATCACATAACTTAAAACATTTCACATAGCACATATCACACTTTTGTCACATTCCCTCAGTGCCCAGAGCACTTAATCAGTTGTGTGTTCCACTTCTTGGAACATGTGTATCTAAGTTACAAGTTCTGTGTTACTACTCTCAAAATAGAATACTCATCCTATGAGTAAGATCAGAAATAATATGTTGGGTTTAAGTGGTTATTAATAGGGTAATTACCAACAAGATGCAAAAGAGCAGAACAACAGACTATTTAAAGGTTTTGTATAAGCTATACATTTAGAAGAAGACTGATTGGGAAGCAGAGAAAAACTGAGGTGTAAGGGAGGGGAGGAGAGGGAACAGGAGGGGAGGGGAGGGAAAGGGAAAAGAAAAGGGAAAATAAAAGGGAAACGGAAAGAGAAAAAGAAAAAGAAAGGGAAAGTGAAAGAGAAAGGGATAGGGAAAGGGAAAGGGAAATGGATGAGGATAGGGAAAGGGAAAGGGAAAAGGATAGGGAAAGGGAAAGGGAAAGGGTTAGGGAAAGGGAAAGGGAAAGGGAAAGGGAAGGAAAAGCAGAACTTCCTTAGGAGTTTATAGCTGACTTTACTGAGTAATAATAGTAAAAATAAATGTAATGGCTTGAATAATTTTTTTAAACAAATTTTACTGATAACTTTCAGTGGGAGCAAAATTATCTATAAGGTCACTCCCAGACAGTAAGATGGCTGCATTACTTTCCCAACTACCAAAAGGTTTAATTTAACACCACTCTAACAAGTTTATGATAGATTAATGTCTCACAAAAAGAAGCTTTATTCCCAAATAACCCTATGGGATGATTGAGGATATATCTAGTCAATGCAATGGATTCAATGTCTAATAAGTATTATTTTTAAGTATTCTGTTTGGGAAGGTTAGCACACCAAATATCATGGACCCAAACTAACACTTTAGGGAGTCATTGATATTAGGTAAACCACCTTGATATTAAGAAGGAAATTATACTAGCTTACTCATATTTGGACAGCATTTTCTTAAATATGTAGAACTTTAAAAATGAAAAAAAATAAAACCTCTAATGATCAAAGTTCATCCAGGGCAAAGCTCTGGTTTTGCTTGTTGATGCTTGGGTGTTTGTTTTAATTTTGTTGTTATTGTTGATTTGGGGATTTTGTGTTCTGTTTTTTTTTTTTTTTTTAAGTTAAATTTGTTTTAATTTTTCACTATTTTAGAGGAATGGTTGGTATACATTCTTTTTGTGCTTGAACTGCATTATGAATGACATAGCAATTGATGAAATCAAATTTATAAGAAGTATAGCAACACAGAAAATGAGTGTATCTTTTGTTTGGATTGTTGTTGTTAGTTGCTTGGCCTTTCTGTTTATTTTATTTTATGCTTGATCTGTGTAATTTAAGAAATAAAATGACAAGATTTTTGTTTGGGTACTCCAGAACAGATTTTTGGTTTTCACTAAAATGACTGTTTCCTTTGATCACGAATGTGATCACTTCATTCAGCACAGACAAGAAATATTGGTGGGGAAAAAAAAATAAAAATATATATATTTCTTTTATAGTATGTATAGTATGTAGCTTCTGTTCTGATATATGTTTCATACAGATTGGAATTCTGGGTGGCAGAAATTCGTTTGTGTTTGGTAAACAGAAAGTATTTTATATATATATTTATATATCTATATGTATATATATTCCACTCATCAGCAAATATCTGGCTTTGACCTCAAGAAACATTTGGGATGAGATTTTGATTCACTTGGGAGATGAAGACCTTCTTCAATCCGCCAGCCCAAACCAAATGGAAGTATATTTTTAAGAATTTATAAGAAATTAATTTATTAATTTTTTTCACTACTTATTAGGGTCATTATTAAGCACAACTATTCACCTTTTTAAGCAACATTTTTGTGGATTTAGTTTTTTGCAGTACTTATTAGTTAAATCTGGGACAGATTAATGTCTAATGAGGAGGAACCAGATTGCACAGAGACTTTTTATATCCCAGTTAGAGGCTGCCAGAGTCATTTATATACATTTTTATTAAAATGTGTTGCAAAGCCATCTGGTGAATGCTGTTTATTTTTTATAGGGCCACAAAGACTTTCCAGCTTTTGCTCTCAGTTATCTCATTTACAAAGCTGCTAGGTAATTCTTTCATAAGGACAAAGTGCTCTCTCCCTCTCTCTTTTTCTCTCTTGCCTTTTACTAGACGTTGAGACTGGAAGATTATTCTTACCAGGTATATATGGTGGTTTGGGGGGGTTTTGTTTTGTTTTTTTTTTACAATACTACAAGAAGGCATAGGTTGTAATTTAATTTCTGTTATCTGACCTTTTGCAGTTTTAGTTAAAAGCTGTATTTTGTTCTGAAAGTGTCTGGAACAAACATGAACATAATAAAAAGGAAGAGGACCAGTGACAGAATTCACAGATACATGCTCGATAGTTTGAAAAATGGTAAAAATGAACCTAGCTGCTGTGTTTCAAATAGATTGAGTGGAAGCAATGAAGATCTTAGGGACAACAGAGAGGAAGATAATATAATAAAGGGAGAAATGTTAAAGATTTTGCTAAGTTTTTGATGTCTATAGGAATAATACTGACTTCATATTTCAGAACAGATAATAAACTTAAATGAGCTATAAAGATAGAATACGTATTTCCTTTATCTTCTAAGTTTCCAATTCATTATTGTTCATTGAATTGCAATATCTCTACCAAACTGTACGATTATTCAGGTTGGGAGACCCCAGGAGGTCTCTAGTCAAATTCTCAAAGCACTGTTTAAATTGAATTCAGATCAGGTTACTCAAGCTTTTGTCTATCTGGGTGTTGAAAACTTCCCAGGAGAAGAAAGATTCCACAACCACTTTGGTTATTCTGTTTCAGTGTTTAATAATTCCATCAGTGAAAATTATGGGTTTTTTCTCCTTATATCCATTTGGAAACTCCCATTTCAATTTATGATGTATCAAAGATTGTGTCTTGTTTGCATGCTGTATAACTTCAGTAAAAATTCTGGCTGTGCCTTCGTGTGGCAACCTCCTCCTAGGTACTGGAAGTAAGCTATTAAGTCTAGGTAGATAACATCCACAGTTTTTCCCTCATCCACTATACAGGTCAGGTTGACATAGAAGGAGATCAGGTTAGTCAAGCAGGACCTGCCTTTCATTAACCCATGCTGACTGGGCCTGATCACCTGTTTGTCCTGTAAGTGTCACGTGATGGCACTCAGGATGATCTACTCCATAATCTTCCCTGTCACCATGGTCAGACTGACAGGCCTGTAGCTCCCTGGATCCTCCTTCCAGCCTTTCTTGTAGATAGGTGTCACATTTGCTAACCTCCAGTCAACTGGGACCTCCCTGGTTAGCCAGGACTGCTGATAAATGATGGAAAGTGATTTGGTGATCACTTCCGCCAGTTACCTCAGTACCCTTGTATGGATCCCATCTAGCCCCATAGACTTGCGTGTGTCTCAGTGGTGTAGCAGGTCGCTAAGCATTTCCCCTTGGATTATGGGGGCTTCATTCTCCCTAGCCCTGTCTTCCAGCTCAGGGGGTTGAGTACTTTGAGAACTGGTCTGACCATTAAAGACTGAGGCAAACAAGGCAAGTAGTCAATGTAGGTGGCATCTGCTGTTCTAACCCTTGATAAGTCCAAGCTGGCTACTCCAAATCACTTTCTTCTTTTTCATAGGCCCAGGAATGGTTAGCAAGAGCACTTGCATCATGTGTTTCCTAGGGACTGAAGTGAAGCAGACTGGATTGTAACTCCCTGAATTGTCTTATTGACCTTTTTAAAAAGGGCTTCAACATTTTCCACACATCTTTTAGTAGTGGTTATTACAGGCATGAGTAAAAACCCAGGAGCTTCTATTCATATAATAATAAAAAAAAATTAGTATAGCATAGCGAGTTAATATTTCTAATTTCTTATTAGGCCAATTTATAGAGCTGGAAATAACAGACAAGCTCCAGACTTGTTTATTTAAAATCTTGTCTGATTATATGAGCTGATAAGATGTTATTACTTCTTCCTGTAAAAATGACCTAGAAAGAGTTCCAAAATTTTAGAAGACCGTAAAAAAAATATTCTGTGTACCAGATGTACTGCATTTTTATAAATTCAGTGGTTTGTTCCAATTATTACATATCTGAAATAAAGGTATGCAAATGAATTTAAGTGCATTCTAAAATATCTGTTCTTGGTTTACTTTTTTGAAAATTATTTAAATTTGAAACATTATTCCTACTAGATTTTATGCATACAGAAAGTTGGCAGCACTGGAATAGAAACTTTGTCTTACCAAAAAGGTATGAATAAAATGAAATACAAAGAAGCTGGACTACATTCTCAAACCAATTTAAACTTTTTACATTTGTCAGTGATAAATTTATTGCCATTGCCCTCTCTGAAACTGTGAAATGTTATCCTCTACTATATCTGCCATTAGTAGAAGACAACAACAAGCTTTTTCTAGGAACATCAGCAAATAAAATATTCTGAATGCTTTTTTCTATACCTACTTATGTAAACAAGAAATGCCTACTCATTTAACAGACAGTTTCACATACATTAGACTTTTGAGATTGATGAATTAGTTCTGTTCAGGGATAAGTATTTGAATTCTATCCAGCTCAATTTCATGTGATATAATTGCAATTTAAGTGACTCAGATTCTTTGTAAATAAATCAATCTGCAATGTGTACAACTCTATCTGACTCTATGGTGCAACGTTATTTTCCCCTCATAAGAAAACAGGATATTTCAATATCTTGATGTTTATGTTATGGATAATACAAGAATAATAAAAAATAAAAAAGCAATAACTGTAAGTTATAAACATCTATGTGAAAGGAAAAAAAAAAACCTGTGATGCTAGGCATCCTGAAAGCAGCAAAACAAAGGTTGTGATTTGGACTTTGCTAACACACATGGTCATATGCCTGGCTAGCAAGATGACTACCAAAGTAGCTGATGTGTATGGCCTCCTTGGAAAGAGAGGAATGTGGTAGACCCTGTGAATGTTACAGAACATATAATAAACATTCTTATTCTTATATGTGACTTAAAGATGATAAAAATAATCTTAAAAGTAGCTAGAGAGGAGTTAGATATTTCTTAAAAATACCAATCTGTAGATATTGAATTATATATCTGCCCTAACTGTCCCGGAGAAGCTCTGAATAAGAAAGATAATTTCCTTTTCCACAGAATAACCCTCTGCCTGTATCTGTTAGCACCTCCAGTGAGCTTTCCTTTCCCTGTAAGGACTTTAGTGGTCCATGTACTCAGGATCCAGGCCCAACTCTGACATGGCTCAGCTGTGTAACCTTACTTGGCCTGATGAAAAAGGGCTCTGAGAGAAGTCTACATAGAGATAAGAATGGTAAAATTACAGAGAGGTAGGATGTTTTTGAGACAAGGCTATTAGTAGCTCAGGAAGTCAAGAGAAGAAACAACAAAGGTAGGTATAAGATCCTACAGGAAAACTAAAAATAAGAAAAAAATGGGCACATTCGCTGAGCTGGTCAGTGTGGTGCAGGGCTCACCTGGAGTCATTGTCTGAGCATCAGCCATAGGTGTCAATGGAGTTGGCAGCAAATGCAGCTCCTCAAGATGGAGGGTCCGCTCCCCAGGGTGCAGAACCTGATCCCAATCCTATTGATGCATCCTGACTGCCCAACCATGACTCTCTGTATTCTGCCTCAGGGCTGGTGAGTGTGCAGACTCCTAGCCTGGCAGCTAAAGCCCAGCTGCCTTTTGTCTGCCTGAGCCAAGAAAAAATTGTTTTATACTTTGAAGATGTATGTATACTGCTTGCAGATTCTCTATGTGTCAAGTGAAGGATTTCTGAAGCAGACCCAGAAGAGGATCAGTAATGGCACTTGTCTGCTGCTAAGTAATCCCTGAGCATCCAATTTTATCAAACTGGTCAACTGAATTGTAATTAGAAGGATGGGTTCATTCCAAAGGACCAGAAGAAATCCACGTGTCATTATGATATCTGGTACAAAAACATGTTAAGGACATGGACTCACTTAAGACTTAGCTAAGAAAATTTCAGTATTGAATATAATCTGTAACTCTTGTTATTGTTTTATTTTTCTCTTTAGGTTTGCAATCAAGTACTTTACTTTCTGTTTTAAATAAAAATTCCAGTAACTTTCTTGGCCCCAAAAAAATTTGTTTTAAATGTGCATTTTGAAGAAACAGAAAACTTAAGGTTTATGCTTCATATGTGGAAATATCTTGGCCATCCAATTCCATTGCAGAGGCTATTCAAATACATGAGGCCAGTATGTGGGATCTCTAACCCACAAAAATAAGTTTTACTTCAAATATATAACTGCCTTTCAAAATGTCACATCTCTGAGAGTAATTTCTCAAATAATATCTCAGACTAACTTCTTCTGGACTGATTTGTATTAAAAAAATACCAAAAAGGTGTGTTTTCCAGCAGTACTTTAAAATTCAGTTCAAACTGGATCTGTGGTCTGCTGTCACTCTTAGGCAGTATATTCAAGGTCTTTTGAACAACTGCTTAGATAGCATGGAATAAATTCTGCAGATCCTCCCTCTGTCTACATACTGATTAGTTCAGGGCTGTGAATTCTGCTGTGATGGCCAGGAGCCTAATCTTTGGACTTCGCATTTGCAGGTTTAGCATTATAGAACTTACCAGTTTCCCACTCTCTGTAACATTTGCCTTCTCTCCTATTACACAATGCCTAATTCAAGCAGGCTCATTCCCTATTGACATGGAATTAAGAAGTATAGAGGTTATTCAGAGATTCTCTGCACCATGATTAACCTTATCCAATTTAGTTCATACTCTGTTTATTATATAGTCAGAAGTAAAATTTGTATTTGTCATATAACAGAAGGCGTAGCATAGTATAAACAGCTTGCTCCAAGAACTGAAAGCATTATTCTTAGACTTGAAAAAGCAGTCAAACTGTTGTCAGTGATACCTGTTTCCTGGGTACTGTCATTTCAATAATGCATGAAAACATTCACACTTTGAAATACTGGAATAAAGGCAGCTGCAAGCATTCTTATATCTGAAGAAGATTAGTTTGCTGCCTGCATATACAGTAGTAACAGAATTTTAAATCTATATTAAAACATTTGTTGTCCATTTGTGTATACTTAACATATTTTCTGATTGTGTATGCATAGACAAAACAAAAATAGCTTTCTGTTATAACTCCCCTAAAAGTACATACTAGGTTTAAGTACTGCTTCTTTCTGGAAGCTAATTTGCCAGCAGTATCCAAGGAAACTTTCATGCTGCCACAATTTTTTTCATATGAAATCACTGTGATTGCACTTGATTGGAACTCTCAGATGTTTTTACCGATACTTTTAAATGTATAATTTTTACCCTTTTAAGCTGTCAGGCAGTGGGGTTTTTTTTTCCATCTCTTTAAAGTTCTTCTGGGAAATGTTTCTACAGTAAAAAAATTCCACCTTTTCCCCAGACCTTGTAAATGATGAGTACACAAGCATGACACCAGGTCTGAAGTGTGACGTGAAGACATCACAGTATTTGATTCATCTCTCATTCGATTCCTTAGTCTGGAATGATGCTGATGTTTTCTTCCCTTTCAGAAATCTGGTATGTGCTGTCATATTCACTTGCAATTAATACATGTCTGTTACAGTCCAATGGCTTTAACAATTGCAAACCTTCAAATATTTCTTCAGCTTCTCCTAACCAGGTGTTGCCATGGTATCCAGTCTGGCAGGAAAAAACAGCATAGGCCGCTCTTGACAACTGTGTTGATGAGTATTACTGCTTTGTCTTATATATCTAATAAATATACTCTCTTTGCTAGAAACTGTGTGAGAAATTTGATCATTCCATTAAGGTTAAAAGACTTCACATAACTTGTTCATAATCCTTTAAGTATTTTTACAACTCTATACCCCTTGTTGATATTTTAAAACAGTGAGCAGGCGTTCATGGACAGGATGTATTTTTACTATATATTAACCTAAAGTACCTCATATTCCAGTTAATTTTTAAAGGGAAACAACAAATGAACATGAAAATTCATGAAAACAGCATGGTGTCACCTCAGGGTTGAAATTCTAAATAGACATGAATGAAAGTAATCTTGCTCCAACCCTGGGCTAATACTAGCACTTCAGCAAGTAAACTGCTACGAAAAAGAAAATGTCCAGCCAGAGATTGTTGTTTAGTGACCAGCCTTTCTAAAAACCTGTATGTAAGTCCAAATGTTACTTTGATTAGAAAATATACACTAATATAAATGAGGTATGTTATAAAAAACCCTGAAAGGTCTTTTTGTATTTGTATTATAATAATTTAGATAAAGCTGAAACTAGCCAGATTTTTTTCTGAATAGAAGCTTAGGGGATAGCTTAGGGGACTTTTTTTGCGTTACATTTCAGTTCGTTATATCCATATTCTTATGGCAGCTCACATGCAAGGGAAAAACTAACTTTTTATCACATTTCACAGTTTCTCAAAATAATAAGCTTCCTACTAGCCTCCCAAACAATCATTGAAACTCTTTTCAGTGGAAGATTCCAATAATTAAACTAAGACAACACTATAAATAAGGTAGCTACTTTTCCTGAAGAGCATTAGATAGATTATCTGGCAATGAAAAGCAAAAGTGAATAGAAAAACTTTGGTAAGGTATTTGAAATTAAGTAATACAAATGTAAATTAAGCCTACTTCTCTAATATATTTTATAATTGTTTTTATCAGATATTATTCAATATTATTTCAAATATTATGGTTTAAAGTCAACATTTAATGGAAAGTGAAATTTTGCTAGTAAATTAAAATTTTTGTCCTGAGTGTAGAAAATCTTGTGTCCAATTTTACTAATAGAGGAAACAAAAGTGCACGTCTTTATACACTGTAGTCTAAATCACCTAGAGAACAGAGGATACTGGCTGAGACTATAAAGTGAATTCTTTTTACTAACAGAAGAAAAAAAAAGAGAGAGAGAGGGGATGGAAATGTAAAATAGGATATTATATTAGTCTTCAGTTGGGGCCCTAATTGACATTATCCCACCTGGCATTATCAGGCCAATTTGATGTATGTACTTTACTTTAATTACTTTAAATACTGGTCTGCATTTAGGGTGTCTGGCTGCTGGATTACAGATGTGCTGCTTGGCAAATACAGACATGGTTGGTAATCACATGGAAAATTTGCATCTGAAAAATAAACTGTCACCTGTAGATCCTGTTGTGAGTAAACAAAAGCTTTGAAAACTATATATGAAAAGACAGAAATATTTATTTTGATGTATTCAGAAGAGTGGCACATTTGAAAGATGGATCTGAGTAAATATGAAAGTCTCCTTCAAATTAATGTCCTCAGTTAAATGAGTCAGGGCTACTGGGTGACAACTTAAATCTGCAACATTAGCTTCATACCTTTAAACATGAAATTATCATCTTATACAAACAGTACGACCCAATTTATGTTAATGTATTCATTGTCATAATTATTCAGACATACTACAGAAACTCTACTTCTTTATTGCTCATCTGATGAATAATTTGTCATTGTGACTTTTAGACATGTTTATATAAATGTTCAGGCTATTTTTCTTTATATTTATCATTCATATTTTCTATTACTAGTGTAATTATTACACCATTTGAGCTTTGTTAGAGAGGTATAAGCAAAAATTTACATCTAATGTCTAGAGGAGAATATTTAAGAACAGACTGAATTTTATGCATTGACTAAAATAGTGTTACTGTTACATTTAAAACGCAGCACTTCTAGATTCACTGTTGAATCACCCTTCTGAAGAGCTGTACAGCTGTAAAGGTTTATAGCTGGAGAGAAAGAAAATGTCATATAATATGGATAAAAACTAAATTAATAAAAACTGAACAACCTTGAAAACAACTCTTAGGTTGAAAATTTGTCGTAATCTGAAAAATTGCAAATGCTTATGAAGGGTCATCTTCAAAGAAAGATTAGATACCTAATTCAAAATTTAAGTAGACAGAATCTAATTTCAAGCTTATGATTCTCCTTTCTCTACTTTTCTTCCACCTTGGAGCCATCAAAGCTCATTATGTGCTTTATTTTGAACTGAATTTCTTTATAAATTTTAAGTTTTGCAGCACTCACCATTCAGTCTGGACAACTGTAAATTTCATTTCCTCCCCAGCTAGACAGTGACTGTTCAAGGGCAGGAGGAGTGGAGGAGAAGGGAGGTGAAGGATAAGCTTAAAAATGAGAAAATTTGGAAATGAGTACCTAAAGTCAGCCTGAATTTCATTCCAGTGTAAATTTCTGAGAGATCAAGAATTTCTGCATATGTTGTTATAAGCTTTTTCTTAGAAGTCTGATCAGTTATTTTGATAGTTATCTGTGGATTTAAGAATATATCTTTAAGGACCAAAACAGAAGAGTTTAAGTTTAAGTTAAGAAATAGTAGTAATGTAATATATTCAGTTGTGAAAGCCAGGACATAAATTTACTTCTATGTATATAACTGGTGGGAAAATAATTTTAGAAAAGAAATATTAATTCAAGCAAATATTTACTTGGAGGGCTTAAGGCATCAGACTTTTTTCAGGAGTCACATTTAAAATATAAAAAATTCAGGGGAATAATATAAAACACCAAAAGTATAAGGTATACTTGTTATTTAAAAATTCTCATTCTTATTTTGCTTTAGCTTCTGTTTTTGTCTAGAAAGCTGTCTGAAATTGGTTAAAAACAGGGCTTTGCATCACTGTTCTCACTATTATGACAATATCTTTAGACCTAGAGAATTACGGTAGCTGAAACCAAAAGTTCATCCCAACCATCACAAAATTCCCTCTTGTGTCAGAGGTTCAGTACGGAGCTATGGTAGTATAAATTGGATTATTGTCTCTTCCAGTCAATAGATGATGAAAAGTTAATGCTTCTTTTCTATTGAAAATGTATATTGTACTTTGCTGAGCTTTGAATACTCTAATCCAAAAAATATTTTTTCTTGCTTTTGTGCTGCAAGAATTTCTGTAGATTTAGGAGTGAAATAAAGATTCATATAGTACTTAGGCCAGCTATTAATGAGGAAAATCTCTTCTTTCATGCCTTCATTTTGATTTTCCTAATCTCATTTAAGTTTTTCAGCTGAATGTTTAGAAAGATTGTATTGAAAAGAAAATTATTTGTTATACTGGACGAGAGGGTCTCCCAGTCCATCTACCTGTCTGCATTAATCAATTAAATGGACAGGAATCTGGGGGAGTCTCATACTTATTAAAATAAAATAATGCCTCCAACAAGTAAAATTAATCTGAACTGGCTATCAGTTAGTGGAAGATGCATGTAAACAGTGTTATAGTGATCTCAATAACATTGTGGGATTGACTGATTTGGGGTTATTTGCTGTGCTTTACTGAGTGTCAACTGTCAAAACTGCGTGAGAATACATCAATACATGGGAACTGAGGTATGCAGCGAAGTAGGTAAGATTTAAACAGAAGTCTCTCAAATTAAGAGATGCTTGCTGAAGGCAAGTATTAGGTGGCCCAATGATAACGGGTAGCTAATCGTTTCCATTGAGTGGTAAAGTTAGCTGGTTACAGAACAGTACTAATGGTAGGTTGGTCATTTTGCTGTGGGCAGATCTTTGTAAAAGAGTGGATTGAACTGACTTATCTAATGAACATCAGTTCCTATGCTCCCTCCAGAACCTAAAGAAACAAATACATTAGTATCATGTTGAAAACTGATATCACAAAGGGCACATCTCTGTAAATTTTCAAATACTGCATATCCTGGGTTTGTTAGTATAATATATTTCCTTTGCCTGGAAGAGAAGAGAGGAACTGTACTTCTCCTGAATCATTAATTTCTGGTTGCTGGAGTGTCATATTACCTGGAAGTCCTCAACATCTTTCATGCTGAAGACAGGAGAAATAGAATAGTGACTAGGCATTAATGTTCAACTAGGTTATAACAAATCAGTTTCTGATTGATTAAAGATTTAATGTTCCACTCCAAGCATCAAAACAGTTCACTTACTTACTTCTTAGTAATTTGTTTTCCTCAGCATTGTATTCACAACTCTCCATCATCTACAAAAGGTCCTGGAGAACAGGAGAGGTGCCTGAGGACTGGATGATAGCCGATGTCACTCCAGTCTTCAAAAAGGGCAAGAAGGAGGACCCAGGGAACTACAGGCCAGTTAGTCTCACCTTCATCCCTGGAAAGGTGATGGAACAACTCATTCTGGGTGTCCTCTCCAAGCAAGTGGAGGAAAAGAAGATCATCACGAGTACCCAGCATGGATTCACCAAGGGGAAATCATGCCTGACCAATCTGATAGCCTTCTATGATGGCATGACCGGCTGGGTAGACGAGGGGAGAGCAGTGGATGTTGTCTACCTTGACTTCAGCAAGGCTTTTGACACTGTCTCCCATAACATCCTCATAGGGAAGCTCAAGAAGTGTGGGTTGGATGAGTGGACAGTGAGGTGGATTGGGAACTGGCTGAATGGCAGGGCTCAGAGGGTTCTGATCGGCGGGGCAGAGTCCAGTTGGAGGCCGGTAGCTAGTGGAGTTCCCCAGGGCTCAGTACTCGGCCCAGTCTTGTTCAACTTGTTCATCAATGACCTGGACGAGGGGACAGAGTGTACCCTCAGCAAGTTCGCTGATGACACAAAACTGGGAGGAGTGGCTGATACGCCGGAAGGCTGCGCTGCCATTCAGCGGGACCTGGACAGGCTGGAGAGTTGGGCGGAGAGGAACATGATGAAATTCAACAAGGGCAAGTGCCGAGTGCTGCACCTGGGGAGGTCGAACCCCATGCACCAGTACAGGCTGGGGGCTGACCTGCTGGGAAGCAGCTCTGCCGAGAGGGACCTGGGAGTCCTGGTGGATGACAAGCTGACCATGAGCCAGCAGTGTGCCCTTGTTGCCAAGAAGGCCAATGGTATCCTGGGGTGCATTAAGAGGACCGTGGCTAGCAGGTCAAAGGAGGTCATCCTCCCCCTCTATTCTGCCCTGGTGAGACCCCACCTGGAACACTGTGTCCAGTTCTGGGCTCCCCAGTTCAAGAAAGATGAGGAACTCCTAGAAAGAGTCCAGAGGAGAGCAACTAGAATGATTAAGGGACTGGAGCATCTCCCCTACGAGGAAAGGCTGAGGGAGTTGGGCTTGTTCAGCCTGAAGAAGAGAAGACTGAGAGGGGACCTCATCAACACATACAAATATCTTAAGGGTGGAAGTCACGAGGATGGAATCAGACTCTTCTCAGTGGTGCCCAGTGACAGGACAAGGAGCAATGGGTACAAACTGAGACAAACGAGGTTTCAGTTGACTATGAGGAAAAACTTCTTTACTCTGAGGGTGACAGAGCACTGGCACAGGCTGCCCGGGGGGGTTGTGGAGTCTCCTTCTCTGGAGATATTCAAAGTCCACCGGGACGGTGTCCTGTGCAACCTGCTCTAGGTGAACCTGCTTTAGCAGGAGGGTTGGACTAGATGATCTCCCGAGGTCCCTTCCAACCCTTGTGATTCTGTGATTCTGTGATTAGTATTTTAGATGGTGAAATCCTTGAAACAGAATGTTGTTTTTGTACAGAGGGCTATCAGAGGTCTGAAAGGTGTCTTTATGTGAGCAATAAATAATCTTAGCCATTCTTCTGTTAAGTTCCAGTCCGGCATGACACTATTGTCGTGAGACAGAGTGGCCTGCTCCAATTCATTCATATGCAACAACAGCACAATAACAGAACACAAGCACATGCACATCCATAACCCCATAGTTTGCTTTTAGTATAAAAAGGGTTAAAAAATGTAGGATAAGAATGCAACCGAAACTACACAATAAAATGAAAGTTAAATAGAAGAAAAAGCTTTACATTTTTTGAATGATAATTTGAATGTGATAGTCTTCTGATTAATAAGATAAATAACTAGAAGTGCAGAAGTATAACAAAGGATATTCAATCCTTTCTATCAGCTAAATTAGATTATGAGACTGTGAAAATGAAGAGTTTTGCAAGATGTACATGAAGTGCTGAACCTAATCAGGCCCTAGAAGGATCATTTTTCTCCCATGGTTTGTAACAAGGTTAGAATTTTTAATGATTCTTTTTGGTGGAGCTTCTAAATTGCAGAGAGCAAAAGAGAGCTTTCTTCATTTTAGAAATACTCACAGCTCCATGAACTCTTTAGGTTTATCCTTCAACTAAGGTGTGGTTTTCAAAGAAGTAGCAAATAACAGTTTTCATTCATTAAACAAGAAAATAGTTCAACTTCTTTTTAGAATGGACTAAAGTGCAATAAGGTTTGAAAAGGAGTTTATCCATCTTCTGTTTTGAGTCAGAGAGAAATACAATTTTTTTTAAGGCTTAGGTTGTGTCATTTGCAGTATTTCTTGACTTAGAAGAATTTTTCAGTGAAGATTTTGTTCTGCAAGTTTTAGTGTGCCTTACATAAAGCTGTTCTTGAATCTTCATGCAACAAGTGTAAAATCACTGAATTTTCTAATCTATTGATTCATGTTCTAGTAAGCTGAACTTAGGATGTATATGGTCATTTTTTGTTGTTGTTGTAATGAGATATAAGTAAAATTTAATGAAGAAAAGCACAGCCCATATTTTCTTCTGCTGCAGATTGAGACTGGAATAATGGAAAGCTTTATTAAATTAACAATATTCACTATTGGTATTATTCAATTCAGTCAGTGCTACTGCTGTTTCCTATGCCTTCCACATCTGTAAGTCTGGGGGATACAGATTTCAGGATAATTTGTCCAACAGTGAGATGAGCAGCTTTACTGTGGGCTGTGTGAAGAACTGGCTGAATGGCAGGGCTCAAAGGGTTGTAGTGAATGGGATTATCTCCAAGATAAGGCTACTTTGGAAGACCAACCCCCCAATTAGATGATGTGGAATACCCCTTTCATCAGTTCGAGGCAGTTGCCCTGGATGTGTCCCCTCCCAAACTCTTGCCCACATCTAGCCTACTTCCTGGCACAGCAGAGTGAGAAATAGAGTGGCGTTGACACTGCGCAAGTGCTGTTCAACAATAGCCAAAACATCGGTGTGTTATCAACACTGGTTTAGTCACAAATCCAAACATATGTCACAAATGAAAGCTAACTCCATTCCAACTAGACTCACTACAGTTTCTTAGCTGTCAACTGTTTCGGAAATATTTCAGTGCCATTAAAAATATCCCTAAAACCTCTTTCTCTGTCTTACCCCTTTCTCCCTCAGCCTTTTCCAAAAGTTTTTCATAGATAAATGTTGGTCCTTACAACTGTAATTGTGGGGTCCTTCCCATTTGTATATTTAGGGGATGTTGGTTTTGGCTTTTTGGGGGGAAGGAGAGGGAGAGTGTAAAATTCTTTTTCATATTTATAAAGTTATTTCTAATTTAAGTTACTATTTTTCCTAGTCTTCTGTCTTTGTTGATATAGTAACTTCACTAACAAAAATGTATTTTTGTGTAACTTCCTTTAACATTGTCCTGTTTTTGTCTGGGATAGAGATCATTTTCTTCCTAGTAGCTGTTATAGTAGTGTGTTTTGGATTTAGTATGAGAAGAATGTTGATAACACACTGATGCTTTCATTGTTGCTAAGCGATGCTTACACCAAGTCAAGAACTTTTCAGCTTCCCCTGCTCTGCCACATGCACAAGAAGCTGACCCAAACAGCCCAAAGAGCTATTCCATACCATATGATGTCATTCCTGGGGGAAGTTGGCCAGGGAGGGGGGTAGGGAGGGGGGAGGATTTCAGTCATTGCTCAGGGACAGAAGGGGCATCAGTTGGCGGGTGCTGAGAAATTGGATTGTGCATCACTTGCTTTGTATATTATTATTACTAATACTATTATTATTACTACTTCTATTTTACTTAATTTTACTTCCAGTATGAAACTGTTCTTATCTCAACCCATGGGTTTTCTCTTAAATTCTCTCCCCCATCCCACCAGGAGGAGGGACAGAATGAGCAAGCGGCTCTGTGGTTCTTAGTTGCTGGCTGAGGTTAAACCAAACCAAACATCAATCATGATTAAGTCATAAATCCATCTGCTTTAACCTAACTTGTCAGTTTGTCAATCTACTGTCTAAATTATGGTTCATTGGATGCACATTGCTGAAGTCTTTTGAAACTAAAGGAAATTAAAAATTTTTGCCAGCTCTAAGTAACATCATTATTATGCAATGCATTAGCTAACTGAAGAAGAGGAAGCCAGATGATGTCTTTCCACAGGCGCAAGCATCCTGCAGTGTTTATGCTATTTATGGATTACTAAAAAGATCAGAGAGCACACATGGAATTAAATGAATATGTACTGAGGAAATCCAGAAATCAACAGGCAAAGTCCAAAAGACTTAAAACATTACACCACAGGGCTGTAGGGTGCAAACATACTTCAATTCTACTAAAATTCACAGAGAAGTTAAAGCAAGACAGGATCAAAACTTTTATAAGTATGCTAACTCACCTCTACAAAAACAGAACTCTAGACTTTTCACACACTTTTTGAAGTGGAATGCATGTGCTGTGACAAAGAAATTGGAGATTACACGACTCATCCATCTTTAATGAAAAAATGCATTCAACTCTAGAATGAACAGATCAGAACTGAGAATCAATCCCAAAGACAACTTTCTGATGTGACTGAAAGTGAAATAAAACCTAAAAATCACATTGAAATTAAATTATCTCAATCAAAGGTCGGGGTTCTTGTTTGAATATTGATTATAGATTCACTTTCTTTACATAGCTCTTTGTATCCAGCAGCGTAAGTCGCATCTGCATATACCTTATATATTTTCTTTTGAGAAATTAACTTCACTGACATTTCTAGCCTTCTTTAGAGACACCAGCAACACTGGACTTCAGGAGACCGGACTTTGGCCTCTTCATGGACCTGCTTGAAAGGGTCTCATGGAATAAGTCCCTGGAGGGAAGGAGGGCCCAAGACAGTTGCTTGATGCTCAAGGCTTACCTCCTCCAAGCTCAGGAGCAATTCATCCCAACCGGCAAGAAGTCAGGCAAAAATTCCAAGAGGCCTGTGTGGATGAACAAGGAGCTTTGGACCAAGCTGAAACACAAAAAGGAACTATACGGAAGATGGAAACAGGGGCAGATAACCTGAGAGGAATATAGAGACAATGTCTGAGCATGCAGGGATGAAGAAAGCCAAAGTCCAGCTGGAACTGCATTTGGCAAGGGATGTCAAAGGCAACAAGAAGGGCTCCTACAAGTACATAGGTGACAAAAGGAAGGCTAATGAAAATGTGGGCCTGCTGCTGAATGGGGCTGGGGGCAGATGATACAGGACATGGAAAAAGCTGAAGTACTGAATGCATTCTTTGCTTCAGTCTTTACTAGCAAGACTGGGCTTTAGGAATCCCAGGGATGGGGGGAAAGGCTGGACCAAGGAAGATATACCCTTGGTGGAAGAGGATCAGGTCAGGAAATATTTAAGCAAACAGGACAGACTTAAATCTGTGGGCCTTGATGGGGTGTACCCACAAGTGCTGAGGGAGCTGGCTGATGTCATCACAAGGCCACTGTCAATAATATTTGAACAATTAAGGAGAATGGGAGAGGTGCCTGAGGACTGGAAGAGAGCGTATGCCACTCCTATATTCAACAAGGGCAAAAAGAGGGATGCAAGGAAATCCAGGCCATTCAGCCTCACCTTGATCCCTGGGGAGGTCATGGAGCAGCTAATCCAGGCACATGAGCAACAAGAAAATCATCAAGAGTAGTCATCATGGTTTCACCAAGGGATAGTCATGCTTGATCAATTTGATAAACTTCCACAATGAAATGACTGGTCTGGTAGATAAGGGGACACCAGTAGATATTTCTACCTGGACTTCATAAGGTCTTTAACGCTGTCTCCCATAGAGACCTTCTTCTCATAGAGAAGCTCTTGAAGTATGGGCTGGCTGAGCAGACAGTGAAGTGGATTGAACCTCATCAATGTATATAAATACTTGAAGGGAGGGTGCAAAGAGGACAGAGCCATCTCCTTTCAGTGGTGCCCAATTACAGGACAAGAGGAAATGGGCACAAACTGAAACACAGGAGGTTCCATCTGAACATCCTGAAACACTTTTTCACTGTGAGGGTGACTGATCATTGGGTCACATTGCCCTGTGATGTTGTGGTATCTCCATCCTTGGAGATATTCAAAAGCCATCTGGGCAACTGGTTCTAGGTGACCCTGCTGGATTGGGGGTTGGACCAGATGACCTCCAAAGGTCCCTTCCAACTTCAACCATTCTTTGATTCTGTGATTCTGTGAAAGGCAGTTGTAAAAAGAAAGGAAGGACTGTGCTGTCTGAGTTCAGGGCACAGCCAGATAAGGATACTGACAAGCAAACATTTTACATGTTACCAGCCACTTTTATTCTATTATACTTCTAAGTTCCTGCTCTTGTTTCTTAAAAAAATCACTTAAATCCCTTCCTTTTCCTGGTTTTGATTTGTCTCCTAAACATCCCATAATAAATCTCATGCAATGCCCACATTCTCTTCCTGTGTACTCCATAATGTGTCCCATATCCCTAGGCAGCAATCCCCCTCAAACCAAAAGATGCTACAGCATTAATTCATCTTGATCTGTTTTACATCTGGACAATGGGGCTGAGATTCTCCTTGGACATCCCTGGGAGAGGTCCAGATAGGGTGACTCTTCCTCTAAGTCCTCAGTTTGGGTTTTCCACCTTCCTTTTGCTTTTCTGGGTTCGTGGAGTTGGGCCTTAAATGGGCCGATAGCTCCTGCAACAGGCCTGCAAGTAACCAGGGCTCCCTCACCTGTCATTGTTTCTCTGTGTTCTTTTGTGTATGAGCTTTTGTCACATAACCTAACCTAAAATATCTTACTTGATTGCATTTTGAGGAACAGAGATGCATCATTTTTTTGTAGAATTTCAAAGGCATTCACCTAGATACACAAATTCTTTGTAGACAGGGTGACTGCACATGTCCAATTTCCAGAAAGATAGGTGGTGGCTTGAATTTGAATTCCTCCTCTTAGAGGAGGGCTTCAATCATAGACCACTAGGTGAGAGTTTCCTTTTAAGAAATGAAACTGAAATAATTCAAGACCAAGTTCATTAAAACTAAGCAGTATTTATTGATTCCTTCACTTATTTGGGCAAAAAACAATCTGAAAGAGATTCTACTTGTACAGCACTATACCTAGTCTTCATATTTCTGCTGATAACTGAGATCAGTCAGACCTCTGTTCGCCTCTGTGAGTTGAGAGAAATAACCTATATTTTCTGAAGTCTGCTGACTGGGGTTCATCTCAGTCTAACTTCAAATCCAGATTTATTTTCCCTGCATACTAGTTCCTAGCTGTTATTTCTAGCAGTTACAAGACACAGAAATCCCAGAATGTTCTTTCAATGGGAAACTTTGCTTGGTTTTAACTATTAACTCTTTTGTCTTAAACCAGAAACCAAAAACTGACATCCCTTCTAAGTTTGTTAGGGGAAGGGAAGTTTGAATAAATACTGACATCATGTCTTGTATTTTTTCCTTCACTAATTTGTGGCCACTTCTTTTTATATTTTGTGGGGAAAAAAAATAAAAATCAGATGAACAGCAATGGATCTCCACTGAGAAACAAAATTAAAAGGGACAATAATGCAGATAGTTGAGCTATGAAAGTCGGCCAGCTATTTCAGTTTATTAACAGCTCAAATGTCACTTTCTGATTGGACCTGTGTATCAAAGAGTAGTTAATGTCTAAAATATTGATAATTAATAAACTCTCATTATCAGATGAATATGTCATGTCAAATTTGCAACAAAATAAGAGTTGCAGACTAGAGCAAAAAACCAAACCAAACCAACCAAACAAAAAAACCAAACCCTAATCTTGTTAAAATAAGTCTATATTTGCAAAATGAACTGATATTTTTATCAATGTAAAAAGCCTATTCTAAATTTCACTGAAGCCAATAGAAAACCTTCCACTGATTTCAATGGTCTTTAAAATTATTATAATCTTCTTATAAAGATTCTTAGCAATACTAGAAATTTGTGACAACTAAAAATTAACTTAGCATTATAAAAATGAAAATATCTAATATATCATCTGACAATGATAGATGAGAATTTTTTTCCATTCTGGTTTACTTTATTTCTTCTATTCAGAGACATGACTACAAAGACAGGAATAGATGTATGTTGTAATATGTCCCAGGCAAATAACAAAATAAATATTGATCTTTATCTTAAAGTTGAGATGTGAGAGTGGTTTTTAAATTTTTTTCCCACTCTGATTGAAATGAGTCATTGTTCTACTCTCATTTTTCTTGAAAACAATAAATCAGGCTGGACTATTTGACTTCGCTGATGTTGAGACTATCATTATATTGGCCTAACATCTTGTTGATGGCAAGAATCAAAACAGGGAAACCCACTTGAACCACAAGACAAAGACAAAAACTGGATCAAGGAAGAAACATGTTACAGATCCACATCTACTGATAGACAATGAAACCGTAAATTATTTGATAAAATTTTACATATTTATAACATAATTATAAATTGTACTATAGATGAAAAAAAAATTAGTCTGCAGTTAAGTCTACAAAACCTCTGTATTTCAGGCAAAAGAAGAGTGGCCATAAATTAACTTCTAATCCCTAGCCCCTGTTCCTGTCTTTACTTGGTGTCTCTATGGTTATTCCCTCCTTTAGGAGGTGTCATGACCTGTAAAAGGTACCTGACCTGCGGGTGTGTAAAGATCGCAGCAGTGGGTTTGCAGGATTCCCTTATACACAAGGACAGGGAGGTTTTATTTTCTAAGCTTCTTTATTACATATTGCTACAAATTACAATTAGCAAAGCAAATAGACTTATGATTAATAAAATAAAGCAAGTATGTATATATATATTTCAATAGTAACTGCAATCAGTAGTAACAGCAATCAATTGTAGCAGCCAGGTATATATTTCAATATTACAAGTTACTGCAAAATAACCATCAGTAAAGCAGCAAATATACTTATGACTAACTGTATGCATGCCTATGTACATATTGTTCAAAGTTGCACAGGTATAGTGCTAATCAAACCACTTCTAGGAGTGGGGCCTCAAAATCACTCCCAGAAGTGGGGCCTCAAAATGACTCCCTGGAGTGGGGCCCTTCGATGATGGAAAAAGTCTCACTTCTAGCTGTGCCTCCTCCCAGGTTCTTATGCACTGGGCAGAGCATGGGAAGCTGAAAAGTCCTTGACTGGTGTAAGTGCTTCTTAGCAACAACTAAACCATCAGTAGGTTATCAACATTCTTCTCATACTAAATCCAAAACACAGCATTATGTCAGCTACCAGGAAGAAAATTAACTCTATCCCAGCCAAAACCAGGACACACTAATATTTCAATTCTCAGTGATAACAGTTACTTCAGAGCCCATCATATTATTTTAAAGTTGATTATTTTTTAAAAATGTCAGTTTATATTTGTCTAGATGTAATTCTATCCCCCAACCACTCAGTCCTTAGTCCTTCCGCAGTTGTTCAAAATCAGCAATCATCCCTACTTGTCATCAGTAATCTTTTCACTGCATGTTTCACGTCATTTACATGTTGAATGATACAGATTGCAGACAAACTTTGCTGCAGAACTCAGCTGGTAATCTTCCACTGCAAAAACTGACCATTTACTGAAATCCTGCTTTTTTTAATCAACTATATAAGCGATCAATTACCAGTATTGTTATGCCTTGGCTGCCTTCTTAAAAGCCTTTAGTTAGGAACATTGCAAAAATCTTCTTGCAAACCAAGGAAGACTATTCGAACCAGATTATCCTTACTCACATATTTGGTGTCCCATTCTAGAAAGCCTGAGACTCACAAGGAAGGACTTCCCTTTATAAAAGCCATGTTCTTTTCCAAGCTATATTTTATTTATGCAGCCATCTAGCAATTTTTTTCTTTATCTCATAAAACAAATAAATTACATCAAACCACAAGTCAGTGACACAGTTTTCTCGGTTTTGCATGGATACAACTATTTTCACCAGATATCTCACTACATGTTCTCAAAAAAGCCCTCAAAACAATATTGTTAAGGTTGATCAAGAGATAAAAGTTGAAAACAAGATGATTTGTTATGTTGCCTCATCCCACGTGATAGGTTGAGAGGCAGGTGAATCTTTTTGATCTGCTAAGGGTTTGTGTACTGATGAAAAGCCTATCTCTGTTCAGCAGAGCCACGTGGTTGGTAGAGTCATGACAATGACCCAGAGCAACAATCTAAGTGGTAATTTTATTAACTGGCAAACTTGAGAAACTGGCAAACTTAATGAGCAAACAAAGGCAATTTAGCAAAGGAAATATTTTCAGTGCAACCCATTGCAAGTTGTCCAAAACTTATATGCCTGAATATATGGTAGAGAAGTGGAGAAAGAGAGAAGAAAAAGAGAGAAGAGGATAGAGAAAGCAGAGGTATCACCACACTTGGACCCTGTGTGGTCATCTTGGGGTGGAGTCTGGAACCGTAGGTGGTGGGTCAACAAGGCAAAACGTGTGCGCTCATCCTTATATAGTCTCATTAGTCCAGGACCACCTCTGGGGTGTCAGCCATCTCACTTCTGTGCAGTCAAGTGTTCTAGAGAGTTCTTGAATTGGGTTGGGGGGTGTCAGTGGGGCAACGAGTGTCTTTGGCGATCACACGCTCCTTTCATGAATGCCTGTTGATTGGCATGTGCTCACTTGTTGCCCGCCAGAAGAAGCCAAGGGGGTAGCCCGCCACCTTGCCTCTGCAGGGTTCACCCTTCCCCTCTCTGTTCCCCCTCTGCCAGGGTAAGTTGTTTGAAACAAGGAAATATCTGAGTGCCCGATCAGTCTTAGATGTATGTCCAGACAGAGATAGGATGTAACTTGTCTGTCTATAGGAGGATACATTCATATTTTGGGGAGTGCTCACTCTTCATTGTAAAAGTTAACGAACATCTCTCACAAGATAGTGCTAGTATAGTCATATCAGCTACCAGTTATTTGAAGAGAGAATGTTCACTTGCATGGCAGGCTTTGACTCAGCTTATTCTGCTCTTAAAACCCTGTCTTTGATTCAATGATGAGCTTTGCTTCTTGAAAAGGTATAAGGTGAGGCAAAACTGTATCTTGTACACAAAGCCACATCTGAAGACCATACAGATAAGATGCACAGTTCTTATTTTTAAGTGTTTAGGTGCTATATTGCCGAAATCTGATATCCTTACAAACAAACAAAAAACATATTGGCTCATAAAGACATGTATTTATTTAGGCATTTATATACACAATACTACCAAAATAAAATAAAATAAACATAAATAAATAAATAATAGTAATAATAATTTTTAAAAATATCAAGTATTAATGTATTTGTTCTTACAACATTCCAACAGGGTAAAAACTTCTAATATAAATCGAGAGACAGAAGAATGACAGCTACAGTATAGTAAGTAGAAACTTAAGTGAAAATTATGTTGAACTCTTTAACCATACAAAAAATTTGCAAAAGTTGTTTCATAGCCAGTTGCCAGCTACCTTGGTCAGCTTTACTGTTGGATTTGTATTTGCCATCTCTACATATGTGTTTTTATTTTCCCTTTTTTGCTATTGTTTTTTTCTCAGGTGTGGTTGAGAAGCACACATCAAAGTATGAGCTCACGGTCATCCTTATAATATACAATCAAATATGTGTGTGCCGTTTTCCGTCAGATCACTTGCTCTTGGAGTCCCTGGTACAAACATCTTACCCTGAAGCATGGTCAGATGCAGTCTATATGCAGCTTAAGTTCATCTGCCCTCATAGACCATGCTGCCCAAGTCATAGGTATCCAGATGTTATCATGGGTTTGTGAAGTTTAATCAGAGAACACAGTTGATTTTACAGTCTACTGTTCTAAGCTCTTCAACACAGTGTAGACACTGGTTAACAGCCTTGCTTCAGCCATAACTTAGGCAACGGCAAAGGCAAAATCATAAGACATACAATTTTGCTTTTTGCATTGGTACTTCCATCATCCAAGTCTTCTAGATTATGTAATTCTTCCTGCAAGAATTTCTTGTCCTCCATAGTACTGTTTATGTCTAGCAATTTTCTATTATCCCCCAACCTCAAATCTCACTTGCCTCATTTATACTTCTAGGACACTGACAAATACTATTGTTAGTTGAGTAGCATTGAACACTGCCTGAACAACAGTGAAACCCAGGGATCACAATTAAATGTTGGAGATGTCTACATTTGACAATATCTCCTTTTGTAATATAAAACAATGAAGCCTTACTTGAATCACCTAAGTTAAAAATTAACATCTTCCTTTATGAAACATGACCACTCTCACAGATAGGAAGCATCAAGCTTTAATCCCTCCCTTTCTTTTTAGTGTTTAGCTGTGGTACTTCTTTAACAAAAATAATGTATCTTTCTAGAAAATGCAGTTCTAGACTAGGCAGTATTTTGCCATTGTGAATGTTTTACAATTCACTTAATTAGTGCTCAGTTTTTACTCCATTCTGACTAAATTTGTCCCCTAGTGTTCTTGTGTTCAGTGACCTTACCTTCACAGTGTGTTGATAGGCTGCCTGTATTCTTCATGGTACACATATTTTGACAACCCTGGTGATATTAATTGGTCTCTCAGGAGCTTTCCATAATACATCTTTCTCACTGGCAGTCAGAAGTACATATGAACTCCCTGCCTTCCTTATCTTCATTGTTCAGCAGAGCCATACAAAAGAGAAGGATGTGAGGCAACATGGCAAATGTGGTATCAGTTTTTCCTCCTTTACACTTTGCTATTCAGAATGTAAGAAAACAACACTCATGATCAGAGAGGACTGTATGACCTCTGCAGGTCCCTTGCAACCTCTGGAAAAGAACCAAAAGTTCTTTGAGAAGGCATACAGTTCCTTCAAAACACCAGAACCAAACACGACTATGTAGTGTGGGTCCAGTACCAAAGTATATTAGGCAACTTTTCATATTCCACACTTAAAGGTGGGAATTATGACTTCTGAGATAATCAGTTTCTCTGAAACCACTAGGAGGAAATGTTTGTTAAAGTGGGGTAAAATATTGGGGTCTTGGTATAGGCTAACACTCTCACAGGGAATTAAATCTCACTTAAAGGATAGCCAGCAGCCATTTGGTGGCAATGGGAATCTCTGTTTCAAGGGTCCTTTCAGTGGCATCTTCAGCTGTATTGACAGAGATTGTCACTGTTTTGCTTGAATCACTATTTTTGTTTTTGTAATCTAGCTAGCCATGCTCCTACATGTCCATCCACTCACATGCATAGCTCATTGGTATTGGTGCAACATAACTACGAGTGAAACATCTCTTAAATATCTTAACTACATGCAAATGACTCTTATGTGACCTTTACTGCAGGAACAGCTTCAATTGACCATTTCCAAATAGCTATACATAAACTGATTACCTCTGCAGCAAGGACACTTTGGGACATGCTGCCCAAGATGTCAATCAACACATTAAGACATATCAGCTGGACTTGATAACCCAAGAGTTACCTTGGAGGAAATGTCTAGAACCATTCCAGATTTCAACCTGTAATAATTAGTCAAATACTTAATTATGAAGGTCCACTCAGTCACCGAGTTTCATTCTGGTCCACTGTCTCAAGCCAGTCCATTAGCTCATCTGTGCAAATTACTGGCTGAAAATTCCTGGGCAATCCAAGGAGTGAATGATTTAAAATCACTGGGTCTGTATACAGCTTACAGCCCAACTGCAACTAAAACCCAAACTTGATTTTCATACTAGTAGCTCACTTACAACTTAAGTCTGATAGCTCTTGTTACAAATAAGAAAGGAATTTAATAAAATTAAACTTCAACAATTTTAGAAGTACAAAAAATTAATCCATATTTAGCTACCTCCTACATAATATCTTTTTATGCTGATAAAATATTAATTGGCAGTTTTCAGTTCAAAGGTTCTTTTCAAAGTTTGGAGTGAAGTACAGTTTTCTTTATGGGTAGTTAGTGAAGAATTTGTTGTGAATATTCTTGCTGGGCTGAAAGTGTCATGCTTATTGAAGCTATAATCGTATCTTACTTCTCTTTCTAGTTTATATAAAGTTGAGCAAGCACTGATAAAATGTTGGCTCTATTTTGATAGTGCGACATTTCAAAGTGTTCATTTTAGAAGTGCAAGTATTAGAAGCATAGAATCTGACTTTCACTTTTGGCAAATATTGTGACTTCAAGTTCCCACTTTTGGCTGGAGTAACTTGCACTTTCTGAAGGACCACACGAGTTTGTGCAAGGAGATCACTTACACAGTGAAATCAATGTCAATCTATTATAAAATGTGCAAAAGTAGAAAAAGAAAATGTTTGTGCTTTTACCTTCAGAATCTTAAAAAGACATCTTTTGAATTAGAAGAAGTAAGAATTTTGACTACTGGCTGTGAAGGAGTTGTCAGTGTTTAACCAAGCTCACAGAACATTACTTTATGCTTACTAATATAGAAAGATATTATTCATTACTATAGTGCATAATTAAGTGTTTAGTATCTTATTATGTATAATAGGTAGGTTCATAATGCAGGAATTATTAACAAGAGCAATTGAAACAAAACAGACTATAACAATGACTATGGAATTTTTATGGTCCATCTTATCAAAGCTTACTTTAAACATTTATAATTATATGTCAATGATCAAACTTGTAATAATTATGAACTAATAATGCTCCATACCCTATAATCTTCTGGCACAATATAAGGGCTATGTATGTGCAGTAAGCCTTTTCAAACTATCCTAAGAGCATTTGCAGTCTTCTCAGGAAGTCCTGGTAATATTTCAATGCTTAAGTTCTCTCTTACAGAAAAAGAATCAGATATTATATATAACTAATTTTGATTATTAAAATGCAAGGACTTAGACCTCTTTCTTTTTTTTATTTTTTATTTGATCAGTCCCAATGAAGTGAATAGGTTCGTGTGTGCCTACATTTATACATGTGTTGATATATTTTCAGATTCAGAGTACAAATCTGTTCTTCAAGAGAACTTCTCACTTGCAAGCTGTAAACCTAAACAAGCAAAAGTAAATTTTAATAACTGTTATTCCATAATCAGATCTTCTTCAAGCAAATGCCAACTAGAATGTTTTATTCTGATTGGAAATTTGCAGGTTTTGTTTGGGATTTTTTTAAGTACCAACACTAATTCAAGATGAGTAGAAAAGGGAATACTGTTCTTTCTTTTTTTATCACACCTCATTTTGTTCATGTTAACCTCAAGAAATAGGAAACTGAGAGAGAAAAGTAGGCATTAAAAGCCCCATTTGAAGTCCATTCTTTCAATTCATCAATCTTTACTTGTACTTTATGAAGAATTTCTTGTGTAAATAGTGTAGTGTAGAAAAAGTTTAAGGCATACATGCAGCTTCTTTGACATACTATGACTGTCACTATATATGAGGGAAATGAGTTTGTTGTGAGTCTGAAGCTGTGTTTTAGTTTGTCCTGATACTTCCCAAAAGCTGTACTACTACTCCCTGAAGATGCAATAACATTTTTTTGGAGAGGTCATTTATGCCTTTTGCTTAAGCAAGAAGCACATGTATCTTTAGGCTGTGGTCTTTTCAGTTTCTGTGACCTAATCAATATCAGCTTTACCAATGTCAAGATTTTATTCTTACATTTGTACCTAGTAAGTATAGTCAAACGTTTGTACTCAGGGGGGTTATGAAAGGTCTGTCCTGTTCCCCATTAACGTCAGCAAGTTTGTGCATTCTTACATGACTCAGTGGAGTAGAGGTCATGTAGCTACATCACTCCTACCATCTGTAAAGATCAGAGCTGAATTTCTTTCCAATATCAGGATTTGCAGTTGTTTCACCTGCTCAATTTTTATCCATGATATAATGTTCAAATCTCTTCGGCTATACATCTCTGTTAATACATTCATGACTTAAAGCTAGCATAGCCAGCAATGGAGAGATTCATGTAAGTAGAATTCTTCTAGTGGTATCAAATTTCTCTCTGGTTTTTAAACGAATATGATAAGGTGTCTTTTTACAGAGATTTAGTGGGGAAAGGGAAGATTAAAACACAATTTCTATCTCACGATTCTGTGTTCAGGAATAGATTTTGGGATAACAGCATAAATTAGTAGTTTTCAGGACAGTACAAAAATTAATGACAGCCACAAGACTGTGGGTAGTATCTTCTGATTTTTGAAAAAAATAATAATCTGTTAACAGTCCCAGCTCTGTGCATATAAATTTAATAACTATTTGTAAACTTCTCTCTACAGGTTATAAAATAAGCTTAGGAAGATTGGTTATCCTGAATGAAAATTAACTTTTGTGAAAACTCCTCTAATTTCTTAATAGCACAGAATATCACAGGAAGTGATGCTAATGTGTTAGGACTGATATCTAAGATCACCGGTGTCACCAGTGGGTAGAGTGACACTGAAGATACTTTCCAGGAGTGTCCCTGTGTTTGTGAAAGAACAGGCATATACTGGGAACACAAAAAGAAAGTTAGTGATGGTCAACTATGTAACTTTCCATTAAAAAAAAAAAAATGCTGTTTAGCTACATAGCGCTGTATTTTAATAAGGTGTCCTCTGTATTTACAGTCATTTCCACAGTTGCAAACATATAAATAATGGAAATAATCTCTCCTGAAATTTCATTTCCACATTTCTAAAGTGACATTGTCAATAAAATAGGCTATATGAGAAATCTAGGTCCTATCAAATTCAATACTAGCTTTATCATTTACTTTGATGACAGTTGGATTATACCATATAGGAGAGTATTTTTAAAGGAATGGAATCCTTATCCCCCCCCCCCCCTTTTTTTTTTTTGTCACATTGTGTGATATTGCTATGCATGTTTAAATGTTTCATGTATTCCACCAGATGGTTGGACGTACTGCAGGCAGGAGTACAGGGCTTTGTTTTATACCTATCTGTTTTTTAAACATTAAACATCTGCACTACAGCAAGAATGAGGTAGGGTACATATGAAAAACCACTGTAAACTGCATAGCTCAGATATTTTTGTTACTGTTGCATTAAAATCTGTTTTAATTTGGGCATAGCTTGAATAATTTTTTAAATGTAGAATGACCATTCTTCTTTCAGGAATTTAAAGCCAATGCAGTTGCTACTTGGTAAGCTGTTTAAACAGAAACAAAATTTTAAATTACCAGTTTCAAATTATCTTCTGTACTCCTGTAACTCAAAGATGGCATTTAAAATATGAGTCTTTAATAGGAAAAGTACAAAAGCCATCTTGTTAAGAAAAGCAGCTACTGCATATGAATGGGGATATTATTCAACATATAATCACAAGGCTTTCAGCACATGAATTTAATGTGCACGTGCAGCAATCTTTCTGACACTATGAAGCTTCAGAGGATCCATTACTGTCTTCTAGTTTACAATCTGTGCACTAACAGGTTTCATGATAGACAGAGCTATTACACACTTTATTGTGGCAATGTTATTACATCAGAGAGAGAAATTAAACAAAATATGTGAAATAGAAAAAAGGTATTAACATGTAACAAAGTCGTTTAAAATATTACAATACATTTGGTATAATATTATATAACATGACAGTGACTGTGCAATTTGCAATCAAACCAAAATAGTCGTTTAGATTCGGTTCTTTATAATTGTGATTGAAACCATTGCTGCTGTAAATCAGCTTGAGGAATAACATTGCTGAAGCACGTTCTTGGAAAGCAGAAAAGTGACTTCTCAAAAAGCATAATTTTGGAGAATATTTCTGAGGACTAATGATGATCTTTCATATTTTTTCTATATCGTTTTCTTCTGAGCTCCTTCTGAGCCCTGTTAGTGACAGAATCATACTGCCACAGAAATATATATTTTGATTTTAGTTTTAAGTTGTGGTGTGGTTTTACTTAAGGAGGCAGCAAAATAAGTAAAGGCACATTTGGTAATAATCCACTTGTTTTAAGACCTTCATTTTCAACTCTTGTTGATATCTGCAGAACAACTCATGTAGATAGAGCATAGGACCTACAACCCTGTCTTTTTGTAAGGTAAGGCAGATCTGTGTTAATCTGTTTCTAACAATCTAGGCTGCCATGCTGAAGTTAAAGGACCGAATATGACTCCATGTAATAAATCAGAGAATTCAATGGCGTAAAAATAAGTGACTAATTTAATCTGAGATTCCCTCAAGAATTCCACCGGGATTCCACCTGTCACAGCAGGATGGGTTTCTATTCCATGTCCCATGTCATATCTTTCAGGACCATGCAGAGGCCCTTCATAATTCAGAGTCTTTGAAACAGTAGCAAGAACCTATGTTTCAGCAAGTGTACATACAAAAGGAAACACTCTTAATGACAGCAGCAACACAAATTATTCATAAATGGGGCTAGAAATTAAGAGTTGCTGTATAAATTGATAATATTCCAGTTTATCAAGGCCAAATTTGCAAGTCCTGGTAAATGACTCTGTGGACTAAACACACTGCAGCTCTTTCCGTATTCCCAGACTGTGGTAGGAGAAGGGTTCTTTTGGGTTTGTTCCTTCCCATAGTCTCAAAAGTTAGTTCAGTATCTATCAAAAGAAAACAGGATTCATTCAAAGATTGTAAATTAACTTGTGCAGTCTAGCATGTTTGTCTGTCTTGTACAGAGCAATAATCTCCTATAATGAATTATTATGGTACTCCATAGCGCAAAGTACACTTCAAGGGATCAATTTCAGTACTTGCAGATCTGGATCAGCTTACACATCTCCAAACTGAGCTACACTGTCCATCCCTTTGGTGTATTTTAAAAGACTTATATATTTACCAAAAGAAGAAAGGCTTTTCATGTTTTGATCCTTTAATCACTCTCAAAAGCAAGAAGCTGGCAAAATATCAGGACTGTCATGATTTTATGAATTTTACACAGATGTTCATAAAATGAATGCAGACTTTATAATTGCACTTATCATTTGGACATTCACAGAAGGATATTGACTTTAATTACAAAACTCATCTGAATACTAATGAAGGTGTCTTTACTGCTGTGTGAGTACAATCTGTATCTTTTGGAATATTGGCACACTTCACAGTATGATAAAATCCTGTAATGCTATACAGTGAGTTTGAGGAAGCAATAAAATATCAATTTTAGAAAAAAAAAATAATGCAAGAGCATCTTTATTTTGCTTGCACCTTGACAAAAAGATCTGGTTCAGTCTAGCTCCATAACAATAGATTTTTGGTTGGGTGCCAGCTGGATGACTGACATGAATAGGCCAAGCATGACATTTGTTAATGACATTTCCTTCAAACATGTCAGAATACTTAAAGTCTCATCCCATTTAATTGAAAACAGCATACATTTCTATGTTTTGTTCTTTAAGAAAGGAGCCCTTAAAATTCAGGCATTTGCAAAAATGAAGTCCCCAGTTATTACAGTTTTCCTTACCTCTTCCTCTTTCCTTCCTTCCTTCCTTGCTTCCTTCCCTCCCTCCCTCCCGCTCTCTATATTTTGTTTCCTTCTTTCCTCCCTCCCTTCCTTCTCCCTTCCCCTCCTTCCTCCCTCCCTCCCTCACTCCCTCCCTCTCTCATTTCTATCCTGCCTGTCTCTGTTGCTAAGGTTATTTGAGGTGAATCTCTCCTGGTTTTGCCTGGGATAGAGTTAATTTTCTTTGTAGTAGCTGGCATAGTGCTGTGGTTTGGATTTAGTACTAGAAGAATGTTGATAACACCCTGATGTTGCTAAGTAGTGCCTAAACTATTCAAGGATGTTTTCAGCTTCCCATGCTCTGTTGAGTGCACAAGAAGCTGGGAGGGGGAACAGCCAGGACAGCTGACCCAAAATGACCAAACGGCTATTGCATACCGTATGATGTCATGCTGAGGGGAGCTGGTGGAGGGAGAACAATTGCTGCTCAGGACACGGTGAGCATCAGTCAGTGGGTGGTGAGCCATTGCATTGTGCATCACTTGTTTTGTATATTCTGTATGTTCTATTAGCATTATTGTTGTTGCTGTTATTCTTTTCCTCTGCTGTTTTATTAAACTGTCTTTAATTCAGCCCACAGGTTTTACTTTTTTCCTATTCTCTCCCCCATTTTGCTGAGGGAGGGGGGAGTGAGCTAGAAGCTGTGTGGTGTTCAACTGCTTGCTGGGTTAAACCACAACACACTCAAAACTCTAAATGCCTGCCAGTCCATTTGCCTCTTTCAGGCTAAGCTGCTGTTATTGCTTTGGTCCTGATCTGGTATTGGAAAGTGACAAATTAAGTTTAGAATAATTATGACCTGTGGATTATACATTGATTTGCTGACAATTTCTTACCATTCCCTGAAGCACAGCTTTTGCAAGCTTGCAGTTGCACAATTTTTACTAGGACCCTACCTGTTTGGCCATGAAAGCATTTGTGAAGCTGATGGAAGGAGGATAAATAGTACTGGGCAACCAGGAGTCATTAAGACCTACAGGAGTTAAGATACCCACTTCCCTCTGATTACTCGTTGGAGCATATAACAAACACAGCTTGCTTTCATCCTGGGAGCCCAGTTTAATAGATAAATCATTGTGATAACACAATAGAAAAAGCAGAGAAGTTAGAAAGTCCAGTGTGATTGGTAATTGCCACAATAATGCAAAATCTTTGTTTCTGGAAATGCGGATTTTGATCATATATATTAGATCATATATAATAATATATCCCATTCATATATCCTAGATTGCATATAAGAAAAAATGCATTTCTTTCTTTTACTTTCCAAATTTTTTGTTGTATTTTTCTCTTTTGTCTTTTGAGAATGTTTTAAAAATTTCACACATGGAGGTTGGAAACTTCCCATGATGCTTTGATTATATAAAACCTGCTTTAGTTCCCATTGTAATGAGTAGGAGGCATGTTTTAATACTTCAAGGGAGAATCTAACTGCTCACTTTCCTTATCTCTGGCACATTTCTAATTCAAGCACATATTATAAAAGCAAATTCTCTCCCTGTTTTCATCAAAACCTGAATATTTTATTTTATCTTTGTGTTAATGATGATGTCTCATGGCTCGTTTGTTCACAGTAATAGAGTTTTACTCTTCATTGGTAAGAAATTCAGAAGCATTTAGATCTGTGGGTTAGTAGAATGATTTATCTTGGTTTTTTTTCCTTCTTAATTTGAATATGTATTTTATTATTTGTCTTACTGTTAAAACCACAGAAGCAATCCATCTACTGCTAGTATAAACAGCTTTCTTTATAATATGTTTGAAGTGACCTACCATCCACCTAGTCTAAGCTGTTGAGTATTAGTCCAGTAAGAAAAAAATCCAACAAAGCATTATGATTACATTTTGCCCTTACAAAAGTATCTGATCCTCCCCAGTACTTACTCTGTACCTGGATTCTGCTAGTAATATTAAAAAGTAGAAAAATATTGGTGTTCTTTGTTTCTTTTATTCAAAATCATAGTATCATCAGGAAATATAACACTTAATGCAATTGAATGAGTCAGAAGCAAGAATGAATGTGCGAAAAAATAGCACTGGCCAGATTTTTCTTTGCAAAGCCAACTTATTAAGTAAAGTGAGGTGGGATGTTTCTCTATGTGTATGTGGGTTTTGTATCTGTAAGCTGGAAATTAAATACTAAATTTCCAGTTGCACTTTATAAACTCCAAACTAAGACCTTTCTTCTGGTTTTAGCAGACCAAACCATTATGAATTAGTGCTATACGACCATGACTATAATTGCCTTATTTATGAACATGTATAAACCCCCCTATTATTTGTTAAAAAAAACCCCATGACCTAGAGTGGTATTTCAGAATTGTATCATATAGTTCTTCTGCTAACTATGCACACCAGTAAAGTCATGTGACATTGTCGTAGTTTAACCCTGGCTGGCAACTCAGCACCACGCAGCCGCTCGCTCACTCTCCTCACAATGGTGTGGGGGAATCAGAGGAGTAAAAGTGAGGAAGCTTGTGGGTTGAGATAAAGACAGTTTAGTAGGTAAAGCAAAAGCTGTACACAAACCCAAAGCAAAACAAGGAATTCATTCCCTACCTCCCACCGGCCAGCAGGTATTCAGCCATCTCCAGGAAAGCAGGGCTCCATCACACGTAACGGTTACTTGGGAAGACAGACGCCATCACTCCAAATGTCCCTCCCCTCCTTCTTCTTCCCCCAGCTTATATACTGAGCTGGACGTCATATGGTACAAAATAGCCCTTTGGTCAGTTTGGGTCAGCTGTCCCAGCTGTGTCCCCTTCCAGCTTCTTGTGCAGATGGCAGAGCTGAGAGCTGAGAAGTCCTTGTCTAGATTAAGCACTACCCAGCAACAACTAAAACATCAGGGTGTTATCAACATTCTTCTAGAACTAAATCCAAAACACAGCACCATACCAGCTACTAGGAAAAAAAATAACTCTGTGCCAGTTGAAACCAGGACAGACATTATTGAGGATAAAAAGTGTTTCAGAGGAAAAAGCTGAACCACAGAGAAAATGAAAGTTTGGGAAACTAAAGGCAGGTTAGTAGTGTGTGTTATCTTTTCATTGAATAGGTTGTTAAAAAGTTTAAAAGTGTGAGACAAATTCAGATAAGGAGCATTAGTTTCCTAACTGTAAAATTCAAGATGGAGTAGGAGCAACTTCTGTACGTGACTGTGGCACACTTGTTTTGTTATTGATCTGCATAGATTCTTATGACAGTGGGAGTTTTTGTGCTTAGCTCTGTTTCCCTGTCTATCATTCTTTTGAAGAGCAGAGCATTGGAATATAAAATCGTATTTATGAAGAGAAAAATTATATTTTTTTTTTTCTGACAGAGTCGGCAGAGATTTACAGCCCAGCAACTACGAAAGAAATATTTAATTCCACAAATATTTGTTCATTGAAATGGAAAATTATTTATATCTGTCTAAAAAAAGGTATAAAATTTATTAGTAATTTTGCAAGAAACTCAACCTATTTTTCTAAACATTTTTTCACAGGGAAAATGTCTGGCACACTAGGAAACTGAAGAGGATTGAGGAAGAATTTGAGGACTAAACCAAAGAATGATCAAATGCTGAAACATTGATTATACCAGAAAGCATGTTCTGAGTTTAATATCAAAGTCTATAGGAAGTCCCACAACTTGAAGCTGTGAGAATCGGGACTGAAACAAAGCAAAAATCATGATGGAAGATTTCAGAACAGTAAGCTATGAGAAGAAAGTGTTGACATGAATGTGTATACAGTGTAACCTGAAAGTGAGCAAATCTGACAGTTTTCAGGCAATTAACAGAGGTATCAAGAGGAAGCAAAATTACAGGCAGAAGAATTCTGCCAGAAAAAATGAAAATAGTCTTGGAATCAGAGGAAAGGAACTGATAATAAAATATTAAAACCTTGAATAAATCACGTTTACTAATTTTTCAGATTTCCGGTATTTTGACTTAATAAGCAATACATGATATTACAGACAAAGTAAATTCTGTACTTCTCATCCAAGTTTACAACCATGTTTAAAACAGTGACTGAGATAGATCACTGGTATCAGAAGAGATGCTCGAAAGAGCAGCAAGTGTACCTGCATAGTATGAAACACACTTAAAGGAAACCACCCCATCTTCATCAGGACATCAAGGCAGAACTATTGTGCCCGAGAGCTGTTAGACTTATACTGGAAGCTGTTCCAGAAAGTATTAGAATATAAACCTGAGAGTGATTCCAGCTGTTCATTTTTAGAGAGTGGTAGTAAATAGAGTGACACATCAAAGTGGAAGTCTCACCAAATACCCACCAGGAAGTCATCATCAATCAATTTCCTCTCAGTGTGAACCCATTCATGATCAGCCACTCCTGAAGGGCATAGTTGTCAGGGTAATAAGGCTACTATGGAACTACAGCCACTCTAGGCATCCTCTGTACTGATGTTCACCAGATGATCTCCATGGACTGTGAGATGCTACAGATAACTTGGAACACTCTCCATGACCTTGTTGGTCTTGGAAAAAGAGTTAGTATTCCAGGAGTTTCAAGGAGATAGCAAGACTACATGATGTCTTGGTTGGGTGTGATCAGTTTTTGTTTGTTTGTTTTCTTGTCTATTCAAGTATAAGCAGTTAATAGAGAGATGAGGGTGTTCTGTATAAAAATGGAGGGAACAGAGACTCATACAAGTGAGAAAAGGAAACAAATATTCAAGAAGGGTCAAAGAAATTAAATACCATTTGTTGCTGCATTGCAAGGGATAATAACAGAGCAAGATATAGGTGCCTGAAGGAAAATATAAAATTTGAGAAAAGATCCTGCACCTATATATTGGCTTGATACAGGGAAAGAGTAGGCAAGTCAAAGCATTGTGAACTTGGAGTAAAACAAGAAAAAGTTGGTGAAGCTGAAAAGGAAAACAAAAAAATCTTATCCTTGTATTTGACTAACCAGTATCCTCATTTATGCAGTAGGGGAAAAAGGTCAGTGACTATGTTTTCTTAGTCAGACAGTGAAAATATGTTTTTCCATGTAGCTATTCATGAGGTTTTGGGACCACTTTGTAGCATCCTAGGGGAAGATGATGAAGGTGATTGTAATACTGCACTGAAGTCTGTCATCTAACCTGTCATTCATAGTGATGATGGAGAAAATATTCTGAAAATACACAGACTAATGATGTTATCTCATCTGTTAGGAAAGAAGTAGGGACTGATAGTCACTATCCCACTCAGGCAACCAAAACCAGCAAAAGAAGAGCTGCCTTCTTCTGCTTCCTACTATAGAAGCAGGAAGCTGGGCTAGAAGGACTGTTCTTGTGCAAATTTTTGACCGTGTTTTACTAAATAAAGGGTGCATTTACCTCTGTAGATATACAATTCAAATAAAGTTGTTTTGCTTGTTTTATAATATAGTGCATGGACAGAAACCACAATATAATTCTATTTCTGTTATAGAGAAAAGTATTGTCACAAAAGTCTTGAAATGTCAAACTCTTATAAACATAAGAACAAGTGGCATCTGCAAGGATTTCAGATGAGTTCTTAAATTCAGTTCAAAACTTTGGATTCCTGTAGGGGACCTCAAGTTTTACGTCAGCTTGTATAATGTCAGTGTAGCAACCTGTTGAGTACTGCCTTAGTTTATTGACATAAAGCTATTCATTTTAAAAACAGTAATTGTTTAATTCAGGTAACTTCACTTGATCAGTTTTAGACATTTTTACAGGTTAATTTTGTACTGTATACTTAAACTTATACCACGAAAATTTCAAGCTACATTAAATTCCAAGGTATTGTATTTCTTTTTACTACAAAAATCCATCAGGTTCTTTGATCTTAGATGTACCGGTCAAATTTTGATTCAATTGACCAAATAACATAATATGACATTTAACTTTTCTTTTTTAACTATTTCCCTCTTACTACCGAAAAATAACTAACAAACAAAACTCTACCCTAAGAAGGGAATATGTCTGATAGTCTTCCCTGTATTTATATTTATA
>JAKFQP010000082.1:9105863-9134736 GCA_023375905.1 Nycticorax nycticorax
TAAAAAAAAAAAAAAAGTTTGGTGTTAAATTGTATTCTCTTTTTAAATGACAGGTATAAATACAAAGGAAATTCATGTATTCCGAAAACCAAGTCTTTCACTAAGTACATAGAGAAGCTTTACAAAATTTCTATTACCATGAAAAATCCAGTTTTAAACATAAACCAATTACAAAACCAGTATTGTGATTATTGTAATAAAACCTATTTGTTGACAGCTTGTATAACTACCTACTTTTTCCAAACTAGATACCAGCATGTCATCAATTTGTATCATCCAAGTGTGAGTATTTCAGCATTAAACTATGCAAGACTTTATCTCAACAGAGCTGCAATGGTGATGCTTAATATTGAACACACTCCAACCATGCAAATGATTAAAGTTTAAATGATAAATGATTACATGTAAATAGTGTCCAGTTTTAAGTAGCATAGTTTAATGTTGTTAAAACAGTTATCATATTTAATTTCCTGAGCATCTTCCAGTCTAATTCATCACAGTATATATGGAGTTACACTTCTGGAGAACCTCAAAAGACTTGGTTCTCATTACTTGCTTAAGGGGTTTTTTGGTAGCTCTTATTTAGACTATTCTACTCCAGAGAAAATTATTCCAGACTCTTCACAGTCACTTTAGGAAGGTACTGATCTGTGATATGATACAAAATATCTCACAATGTAAATATGTGCTCTTTTTATCAAGCAAAAAACCCTTGTGTTTTAAATTATGTGGCAATAAAACCTGTAAAATGCCAGGACTGCAAATAGACACAACAAGAAAGAAAAGATATAAAAGTTGGAAAACAAATAGAGTATTTACTTTGGAAATTATTGAAGCTTCTGATCAAGTTAAAATCCAGAAACTTTAATGAAGCTATTTTCAGCTTTTACTTCTTTAATAAAATTCCGTACTTACCAATTCAGTTAGTCCACTCTCTATTTGTTAGAGATGCTATTTACATTCCTATGCTATTAAGCCAGCGTTCTTGCATTTCACTGAAGTTCCTTTCTGCCATGGGTTAAAAGAACCAGCTTCTCCAAATGGTCTCAAATTACATTATTCTGTCCGTTCACAAAATAAAAATATACTCATGGGCTTTACCACCATGTACCTAGACTGCAAAAAAAAGAAGTCTTCTCAACATTGAATGACAAGCAGAAAAGTTTCTGCTGATGGTCAGTAAGCTTTCCTACAGTTAATGTAAATAGCATAGAAAGGTGGGATTCTTGAATAATACACACATTAGAAGTTTTAGGGAGTTTTCCTTAATTCCCTAATTCTGTCATGGAAAATAGAGCAAAATGTGATGCCTAACTGAAAAAAAAAAAATATATAGCAACTCTAGTATTTTTGGGATATGTAGTAAAAGGCCTAAAAGAAGTTTGACAAGTTTACTAGAGAAAATATTTTATGTTAAGTGAATTTAATACAGTAAGCGTGACAGCACTGGCAAATGAAATAATGTTTTTATTCCCATTAAAAGACACAGCACTGACTGCACTGTTCAAACATTTCTTAGATTCATGTCAAGTCTTCTTAAAAGAAATGCATTATGGCTTAAATACTGTTTAGATCAAACTGAACAGGGATCCTGGAATTTAAGATTTTTAAATGTGTAGCAAAGTCATAAAAATATGTCTCCCTACCTTTCTGCTGTGTGTGGTCATTGCCCACAAATGCTGAGGGACGTGGCCTATGTCATTGCAAGGCCACTCTCAATAAAAGGCAATCAAGGGAGCTTCCTGAAGACCAGAAGAAACCAAAAATCACTCATCTTCAACAGGGCAAGAAGGAGGATCCAGAGAACTACAGTTTGGTCAGCCTTACTTCAGACTCTGGGAAGGTGATGGAGCAAATAATCCTGGAAACCATTTAAGCCTGGAAACATTAAGGACAAGAAGGTAATAGGGAATAGTCAGCATGGATTTGTGAAGAGGCACTCAAACCTGACCAACCTGATGGCCTTCTGTAAAGAAATTACTGGCTTAGGGATAAGGGAATAGCAGTGGATGCTGTTTATATTGACTTGAGTAAGGATTTCAGCACTGTGTCTTGTAACATCTTCATGGACAAACTGATTAAATACGGACTACAAAAGTGGGCAGCAACGTGGACTGAAAACTGGCTAAAATGCTGTGATCAGTGGCATGAAGTCCAGCTGGAGGGTGGTCAGTAGTGATGCACCAAGAGGCTGATATTAGGTCCATTACTGCTTAAGACAATCAGGAATGACCTGGACAATGTGACAGAAGTGCATCTTTAGTAAGTCTGCAGAAAACATGACACCAAGATGAGTGGTTGATAGACCATATGGTTAAGCTGCCATTCAGAAGGGCCTCAACAGACTTCAGAAATGGAACAACAGGAACCTCATCAAGTTTTACAGCACAAAATGCAAAGTCTTGCCCTCAGGATGGCTGATCCTATGCACCAGTACGCTGGGGAAGCACTGAAGCAGATTTGCTTAATTGTTCTGGTGGACAATAAGCTGAACATGAGCCAGCAACATGTGACAAAGTAAGCCAACAGCACCTGGGACTGCACTAGACAAAACATTGTCAACAGGTCAAGGGAAGTGATCCTTCCCCTCAGTTCAGCCCCTGGTGAGACACATCTGGAGTGTTGGGTCCCATTCCAACCTCCCCAGTACAAGATAGATGGACACATACTGAAGCAACTCCAGCACAGAGCCAGAAAGATGATGAAGGGACTGGAGAATGTGGCATACAAGGAAAGGATGAGAGTGCTGGGGTTGTTCAGCCTGGAGGAGAGAAAGCTTAGGGGCATCTGATCAATGCATATAAATACCTGATGGTGGGGAGTAAAGCAGAAGGAGCAGACTCCTATCAGTGGTGCCCACTGAGAGGACAAGAGGCAAAGAGCACAAACTGAAACACAGAAAATTAACTTTAAGCATAATAAACCACTTTTTACTGTGAGGGTGGTCAAAGACTGGAAGAGGTTACCCAGAGAGGCTGTGGAGTCTCCACCCTTGGAGATACTCAAAACCCAACAGGATGCAGCCCTGTTGCAACCAGACCCAGGTGATCCTGCTTTGAGCAGGGGCAGTTGGACTGGATGATCACCAGAGGTCCCTTCCTCAACCATTCTGGTATTCTGTTTCTGCCTACTCCAGTTCCTTGAGCTATTTGATCAGTACTTATGGGGAGATGCAATGTCACTGTTATTCTGAATTATAGTCAGAAGAAGGATTTTTTTTTAAATTATTTTTAAAGTAAAGAGTAATTTCATAATAAGGCCAAAAGTACTTTAAAATTTCTCCCAAGGATTGTGCTATTGTGCAATACTACATACCTTCAGAATTTTACAGATTGTTGCAGAATTTTTTTTACAGCACTTCATTGCCGGAAACAAGAAATGCAAATAAAGAGATGGAAACTTGTGACTCTCTTTTAATTCAGTACTTGTAGAAGTTTATTTTGAATGCACAATTTGTTTGAATTGACCACAATTTGAATTACTATGCCTGTTATTTCTTTGGTATGCAAAAAGGCCTTTTTCATAGTGAAACTACGATAAATCTTATTTTAGAAACACTGTAGATGACAGCAAACATTCCAGTCTAGATATTTGGAAAAACTAATAGAAATTATGAGAATCATTGGAACTTAACATTATGAAAAAAGGACCCTAATGCTATTTTAGAAGAACATTTTTAAAACTATAGGAATTTGGATTTTAAATCCATTGACCGAATAATGATTTTGTTCTATTAGGAATAAAATTGTTTAGACTGTGATGAATCCTTTAATATTTCATTCTTCTGTTTCATCTTTACAGAAATTGATAGAATATATTCCTACATACCCAGCAGAGTTTAAGATTGTTTGGTAGTTTCTCAGGAATATATACCTGAAATCTTGCACTTACCAATGGATCAATTTTGTCAAGTTTGTATATACTCTGAGAAAAAGTCTTTAGGGGAAGCAAACACACAGTTCTTTTATAGGCTCCATGACCACCTTTCAAATATCCCCTAAAGATAAAGTAATACTCTGGATCTATTTCATTTTCCCAAACAAAGCAACAGAGAAAACGTGTTGCTGTTTGAAGCATGAAGTTTCCTGTCTAAATGACATCATCAAAACCCTGTGTTTGCTCAAAGGTAGGTGCCTTTCATGAATAAATATACCCCAGAAATGATGACATTATTCCCTGATTTGCATATGCCCTTTTGCATGGCACTAAAAACTTGATTTCCCTGGGAAACCATGATTTTCTCTCATTTGAACTTGCTTGGTGTTCTAATCAGCTGTCAGTCATACAAACATACAGTGAAAGAATTTTTAAATTATAGAAGAATAATCATCAGAATGGGATATAGTCTGAATATTACCACCAACATTTTCAAGTTTGGTAGGAGTCTGATACACAAGTCTTGCTATGGAAACTACTGTTGGGGCCCTGAATGCACCAATACCTCTGCAATCACTTCCCCCTTCCCAGCATTTTAGCTCCCTGTGTTCAAAGTCCCCTCTTCTGTATCACAGTTTTGTCGCCATAGACCAGACTGCTGTGGCAACAATGAATTTGTGGGAAAGAGCTGCAAGGAGTCTTGCCAGGAGCCTCCATCCTTAATTGCAGAGTTCTGTCCTCTAGTTCTTGCCTGAGCAGTGCTGTAGGAGTGCCATGCTTGGCCTCCTACCCTGCTGGGACTCACCTTCCCTGGCTGGCCTGACTTCCCAGCTTGTCACTAGGGATTTTTCTCCCTACTGGTAATTATTGTTGTCTGAGCAGCACATAGTCTATTATTTTTTTATATATATATACATTTTACTTGTATATATATATAAATATATATATACCCTATTTATTATGCTTAGATTTGTAGCAATTGTCCAAGTTAAGCTAACAAAAAAATGAGGCTTCAAATATCTCTAAGTTGCCTTTCTCCTTTTTGGTTGAAATTCAGAATAAATTATTAGAACATGGAGGATTTTAGAACACCCTCTTTTAACAGGTTGTTAGAATAACCTTAATGCATATATATTTTAAACTGGCATTTTTCAGGCTTTCTTTCACACTCAAAAATATTTTCCTTTAGAAAGTTACTTTACCAATAACAGCCTCTTAAAAACTTAAATACAATAATTCATTTAACTTTACTACCTGCGGCCTTCCCTACTGAAAATATTTTCCCTCCTCTTTCCATCCATTCCCTTCTCTCGATACTGTGCTCACTGGCATAGTATGAAAATCCCTATATAAATGATACTTTGATTGCTGTGACTGTAGCATTCTCAAAATCCATTTTTTTTTAGATTCTCAGCAGGTTTTGCATGCACACACTAGATATTAAAGTTTTTCTATTATTTTTTTTTTCACAGGAGAACAGAAGACTAGCTTAGGCAAGGGGTCTAAGACTAGAAGCTTGAAGTTTTGTGAGTTCAATCCATCACTGTTTCCCAAAGAATGAAAAAGCATTTGATTCTAAGAAGCTGGGGATCTGGAATAAACCCTCTGTGAAATAACAAGGCAACTAGTATTGTTCTGATGAATAACAGAAAGTTTAAAATGTTTCCCCTTGTTGGAGTTCTGCATGTCTTCCTCTGAAACGTCCAGTACTGGTACACACTGGTATAAAACACAACAATAGAGAGTGAATAGAGACTGCAACACACCCACACTTTCTTTATCTAAATGAACTGGCTTTAATGACTGAATCTGCAACAGGTTTAAATATTAGTGAAAAGGAATAGAAAGTAGCTCTAATGAGCCAGCAACGTGCACTGGCAGCCCAGAAGGCCAACCGTACTCTGGGCTGCATCAGGAGAAGCGTGGCCAGCAGGTCGAGGGAGGGGATTCTGCCCCTCTACTCTGCTCTGGTGAGACCTCACCTGGAGTACTGTGCCCAGCTCTGGAGCCCTCAGTGCAAGAAGTGCATGGAACTGTTGGAGCGGGTCCAAAGGAGGACTACAAAAATGATCTGAGGGCTGGAGCACCTCTCCTATGAGGACAGGCTGAGAGAGTTGGGCTTGTTCAGCCTGGAGAAGAGAAGGCTGCAGGGAGACCTGATTACGGCCTATCAGTACCTAAAGGGGGCCTATAGGAAAGATGGGGAAAATCTTTTTAGTAGGGCCAGCTGTGTCAGGACAAGGGGTAATGGTTTTAAACTAAACCAGGGCAGGTTTAGACTGGATATGGGGAAGAAATTCTTTACAATGAGGGTGGTAAAACACTGGAAGGGGTTGCTCAGAGAGGTAGTGGAGGCCCCATCCCTGGCAACATTCAAGGCCAGGTTGGATGGGGCTCTGAGCAACCTGATCTAGTTAGCAGTGTCCCTGCTTACTGCAGGGGGGGGTTGGACCGGATGACCTCTAAAGGTCCCAGGTTCCAACCCAAAACATTCTATGATTCTATAATTCTAATGTGAATCAAGGTTATATACCAGCCACTATGAGAGAGCTGATAACCCCGGAAACCACAGCGGCCTGGCCTGAAACATCTCTGTAATCACCCTGGGCAATTATGGCTTAGGGGATGTCTTTAACGTGGTGCTCCTTAGTGTGTTTATGAGAGTCTTGGCCTTTTCTCATAGAGCTGTGTGGACTGTTCGGCCATACATTGAAGAATCTTTCAAAATTATTTTTGGGGAAAAAAAGAAGGATGTTTTTGTCTCTCTGATGAAGCATAAATATGAAGAGGTATGAGGGGAATAGTCTCTTAATGTGTGTAATTCTTACTAATGATTATTACAATGCTGTGCTAGCATTTAGTATTGTCTCGTTGCTAGTACTTATATCTAAATAGAATTTAAAGGTTTAATTTTTATTATATTACCACAGAGAAAAGCTACACATAGGGATCTTCTTCAAAGCAGTCTGACTTAATCATCAATAAAGCTATAATTACACTGGCTCATTTAAGCCCTACACAGTTAATCTATTAGGTTCTAAAACTCTTTTGGCTTGTTTTGTTTTGTTTAAAAAAAAAACAAACAACTTGAGAAAATGGAATGAAAAAGAAAAAAATGTTGTATATCTCAATAGACTTCATGCTCGTCTCAAGGGAGATGTTTAAAGATCAAAAGGAGAAAGCATTAATTAATTTATTCTACAAAACCTCAGCCTAAAAGTGTAGTAGTGAAGCCCTGTGGCCCACTGTATGTCATAGATAACAATCCATTTTAATTAAATAGATCTCAATTCTGATTTACAGAACTGGTGGTAAAATGGTTATTGATTGCTGTAATGAAAAATTGTGCCCTAAATTGTTTGCAGTTCAAGTATTTTTAATGGAAATTATGAGCACACTCCTGATTTTTCATGTAGCTTTTGTTAAAAAAAAATATTATCTGTAGATTCATCATTCTGTGTGTGTGTGTGTGTGAGCAAGATCTGAACTGATCACTGAACTGAGCTCAGTACTCTCACCTCTCCTAGATGATTCAAAATTGTTCAGCTCTGTTGCTGACTTTAGGACTTTTGTACTTTCTGTAGTTGGAAGTTTGCAAGCAATCTGTTTAAAGACATGACATCACAAGATCACTATCACTTGTGAACACCAGCAACACCAAGCAAGACTTCTTTTGAAGGTTAACCACAAATTGTTATGAAAATAGTTTTCTCCTTCATGTCACGTTAAAGGCCCCTTTGTTAAAAGGTACAGACCTAATCTCAGCTGAACCATGGTTTTGAGCTGAGATCTGTTTTTGTCCAAGTGAGTTTATCAAGTCAAGAAATCTGCTTACTCCAAGTCTGCTAGAAATCCCAGAAAGAACAACAAAACTTTTTACCCCAAATACAAAAATTGCTCTTCTAAGTCAACAACATACTAGAAAGGTTCCTGACCATCTGCCTACAATGGTCCCAGCTCTAAAGAAAGACTTTAGAGAAACAGCAGCAGTATCTTATTTCTGTGGTGGAAAAGGCTCATGATATAAGACAACTACATCTGACAATTTCTAATTGAAATAATTTTAATGTAGCTATGTAGTGTCAAAAAAAAAAAAAGTTATGCAATAATTTGAAATTCCAGAAAGTAAATTTGCGCCACTGTTTTTACAATAAAGTTGATAGCATTTCAATTTTATAAGATTTTGATTTTTAAGTCGTATTTATTTAAAAAAAAAAGTGAAAGCATGATACAGCGTAGTAATGTAGCAAATACACCAGTTTACCTTACAATTATGCAAATCAATGAAGTTCACAACTGAGCTAAAGGAAGATCTAGAAAAACATTTCAGTCTTTGTAGTCATTTTGATTCCCGTTTCTTTCCATTGAGAATTCTTCCTGTAATTATTATGTTCTCTTAATTTCACTAGAAACTAAAATAATGTATACATACCAGATCACATTATTTCTATTTTTTCCCCTGTGCTTTTAGCTCTACAACATTTCACAGGGACAGACTGCAAGAGGTGTAATTAAAAGACGCTCTAGCATGAGTGTTCCAGGTAATCTGTGAAACATTCGTTTGCCTGTTTTTATTTAATAATGATCCTATTTCTTTGTGCATTTCAATTACCACAGCTTCTTAGTCAGTATTTTCTAAACAGTAGATGACTACAAACTAGTATAATTCCATTAAAGTCAGTAGAGCTACTCCTAATTTACATTTCTTGAGATCAAATCTAATTGCCATTGATGTTGAGAGTAATACCTTCATTTGTATATTGCTCCTTACTTGCAGATCTCAGACTGCTTACAGATGAGATAATTATCTTCATAATCCCTATGTTACAGAAAAACACAAGAGGTGAAGTGAATTGTTCAGCATGTTTTAAGCCTTGTACATGTATTCTTTAGACCGCATTTCCTAATTATAACCTTTTCACTAGCACATTGGGCCCCTGATAAAGCAAGCACCACATTTTAATATATCATCTTTCACCAGGTATTTCAAAATACTTTCATGTCCAAGACAATGGATTTTATTTTTTTTTTGAGGGGGGTGTTTGTGTTTTATATTATTACAACAATAACAACAACAATAATAATAATAATAATCATCATTTTAAAATTGTGATATTTTAATTTATTTTAATACCATATTGATAATTCTTTCCTCTATTTAGTTTCAATAGTTAAAGCCAAAATAAAGGAGTAGAAAATATGTGTAATTGAATTTTTAAAAATTCAGCTATGAATGCACCAACTAAAACTGAAGTTGATTTAATGTTTCTTCAGAGATTTTCATTGTGAAATCATCATTATGATAGTATCTTCCTTTAAGGTATCTAACTCTGTATTATTTTTTATAAATTCTTTGGAGCTTGAAAGACAAAGTTTTGAAAGCTCAATGAAAAATAAGGAAAAAAAAATATGAGTATGTTTTTGTATAGCATCGGCAACTATTTTGGCCGAGCCCAGAGAGTCATAGTGAATGGAGTTAAATCCAGTTGGCGGCCGGTCACAAGTGGTGTCCCCCAGGGCTCAGTTCTAGGGACAGTCTTGTTTAATATCTTTATCAATGACCTGGATGAGGGGATTGAGTGTGCCCTCAGTAAATTTGCAGATGACACCAAACTAGGTGGTAGTGTTGATCTGCTTGAAGGGAGAAGGGCTCTGCAGGGGGACGTGGACAGGCTGGATCGATGGGCCAAGGCCAACTGTATGAGGTTCAACAAGGCCAAGTGCCGGGTCCTGCACCATTGGTGCCTGAAATCTGCTTGAACAAGGACTAAGAAAAAGTAACATGGAGCGTACAAACATTTCCCTAGAAAGAAGTCTGAGCAGGTCATTGGAGAAACATTTTGCCTAGGGTAAGAATACTTAGGTTTTTCCTACAATTACTTGTAGATATTGCTAACAAATCCCCAAAATGCAGTGTGTTGCCAGCTTGAAGTAGAAGGATTTGACTGCTCTAATGAGTCTGATAGGTTCATTTTATCATTGCACTTACAGGTATTTTACCCAAATTGCTGCTATAAAGAAGGTACTATACAAATAGAAATAGTTTTTGTCCCACTCAGGAAGTAATAACACACTTCAGCAGGCAAATTGAAACATGAATATAAAGATCTCGTGGTTGATTGAAAATATCTGATCTTTGATCTCTTGGATTGTATACATAGATATACATTTTCCTTGTAACACTTCACTTTTTTTTCATATATAGTATCTCTAAATTTTTAATTTTAGTACAGCATTAATAGGTAAACAATATAATCATCTTGACTTGGGTATTAACTGACTAGACATGTTTCACAAATTTGGTCTTGTTTACTCAACATAATTTTTAGTTCCTATATTTCCTGAGGAACCTTTCATGAAAGGCACATGATTTTGAAAGTATTGGGAAGTTGCAATATTTCTCATAGCTTCTCAAAAGGTCTTAAACATTGAGATATAATTCCCAAGAAATGACTGTGGTAATTATTTATCCTGGACCTTTTTGTAAACCAAAGGGTCTGAGTGTCAGGATCCTGAGTACCTTAATGGCACTGACCAGCCTCACCTGGGGCTTCCCCCTTCCTTTCATGGGCCCAGGGGTTTCATTTAAGGTCAGCTGGGGGCCTTTGGTCTTGGCTTGGGTTATGGTGTAGTTATGCTGGTCTGCAGTCCTTGTTTCTGAATAGACCCGGAGTTGATCTGGATAGAAGTTCTGTCTCCTTTTACTTCTGCTTACACCTTTCTCCTTGTATAAAATGGTCTTTGACCTCGTTTGTTCCTTTGCCTTGTCTGGTGCTGTTGATGTATACCTTTGCCAGACCATAGTTCTCCCCACTGTTGTCAGCATCCATGGGACTGCGTCTGCCCATGAGGGCATGGTCTGCATCAGGGTCCCCCTCCACTCCTGGCTTATTGCCCTCACAGGGCACTGTGACATTCATGCTGTACAGTCAGAGTCCATATCCCTGTATGAATTACACTGTTGATTAATTTAGTATGTCAGTGTGAAATAAGAACATTTTTCACATGGGTCAATCAATTTACCCGATTGCCATTCATGTTAACACTGGAAGACCAATGGTGTGGCTTATTCTCTTGTAAACAAATTTCAGCATTCTTCCTCTGAGTAATTTATTGGCCTAGTAGCATTTCTATTTCAAGAGTCCCCGGAAGCCATGGCTATCTGGTTCAGAATAACGTTATTATCCTAAAATTAATTCTGTGATCACAATAGAATGAGAAGTTAAATGTATCATGCAGGAAGGTTTTGTGTACTTATATCATCTCTTCATGATACCAAGGAAAGCAGTAAGATTTTTTTTCCATCTGTTCTGTGTTAAAAAGCAGAATTTGCATGTGATGTGTACTGAAGAAATAATAAGACCTTGTGAGACCTATGAGATCTGTGAATATTCATGCTTTTTTATTACAATCTTGATTAGATTTGCCATCCAGTTAACTGGCAACGTGGAGAGGTTGCATGCAGCACTTCTCCTGCCATTCAAGCAGTATGCTGTGTACCTTTTCCCACTTTCTCCTAGTCCATCAAAAAGCATTAATGAGAGGCTTTTGCATTGCCCACTTCTCAGTACAGTATATGTCTCACAATAGGGAACTTATTGAAGAAAATGAGGTACCTCTTTTAATTCTTCAAAAGACAGAGAATGGCAATGGTTTCAGGAGGTGAAACCCTCATTTTTCATGAAGTGAATATTTCTTTTAATGAAAACTCTTTTGCCCTTGTTTTGATTGGTAGAGTAAGCATTGCCTCTGAAAGTGAGAATAACTGTTTCTTGTCATTTACAGAGGAGCTATCTGCCTCCTCGCAGAAAGTCATCTTCAGAGTGGTTATAAAGAGACAAATGCACTTGTGGGACACTTTCCCACAGTTGTCAGACTGAGATATGGAAGACAGCTCAGAAGGTGACTCTTCTAGAGCCTGAGAAATCATAGGTATCAGAGTTAAGAAGTTTCTTTGAGAGTAACTGGTCTTTCTGCCTAGAGACCCTGTTCTCTTCTTTATCCATGATGTTTGGTTCCTTGTGTTATGTAAAATGTGGAAATTCCTTGCCCATGAAACAGATGTACTTCCTGGGATGTGATTTATCTTAGTCACCTTTAAGGCAATGTCTCTTCTGAAAGCAAGTTGATCACTCTGTTGACTCTTCACTAAATTCTTTTTCACATCTCCTTTTTCTGTTAGTTGGAAAATATATTGTGTGATGAACTACCTCTTTGTGAGCTGCCTGAAATTTTTTTGTGGACTAAATGTAGGAGAAATCATTGATCTACATACTGCAGTACTTTAAACAAAAATCTGTTGTTGCAAGATTACTAAATTGAAACATAATTTTACATAGATTTACACAGAGTTAAAATATAGTTCTATGAAAAAAAAGAAAAAAGGTTAAAAGTATGTCTTCAGTAGTAACCTCTGAAATAATGTATTAGCTTGAAATTGTTTTTTTTTTTTTTTATGCTTTATTTGATGTCTTAAAATGGAGCTGCTGAATTAACCCCTGGCTCTGAAAATATTAATTCTTCTATTCATTCAGTGAAGAGACCTGACAGATATTCACTGGTGAGGCAGAAGATGGAGAAAAGTCACTAATATAAGGAAATGATGACATTTCTTCTGTTCCATTGATTCCTGGCAATAATGTACCACTGCTATGAACCTTAAATCAGAGTGGAAAGCAGAACATTACCCACTATATTGGTATTTTAAAGTATTTCATCTCCGCACTGAGAAGAAAGCACTTGACATTGCTCCTTATAGCAGAAATTTTATGCAGAGCACCTCGGGTTCAAGGCCCAAAGTTTCTCATTTTTCTAGCCCCAATTCAGTGCAGTTTCTGCTGTCTTTTAATTATATACTTCAAAACCCTCTGTCCCTGACTCTGGAATCCAGGAACTAGAAGCTGCTGGAACTTTTCCTATGCCAAATAATTAGTATGATACTAAACAGTTATCTTCTGCTTATATCATACTTGAAAGAGGTTTATCAATTAGTTTCATGGATATGAAAAAAAGGGAGAAAAAATTAGCAGTCCAAACTTTCTAGTGTATTCCAGGTTCTTTAGGAATAGCTACTGATCAATCACCAGAACAGTACTTTTCTTGCTGTTCTATCTATAGTTCCAACCGCATTATCCCTACCTTAATTCTGCTACAGTTTTGGGCTTTAGCCTAGCGTAAGGTCTTTAACCCCTTCAGACAGTTGCTTTACAATGACTCACATATTTCCTCAGCAGCCTTGGCCTGCACAGATGAATTTCAGTTCTTTGTCTCTCTTTTAAACCAATCCTATGCCCCCCTACTAGTCTTCTATTTGATCTTTCCTTCCAAATTATGCATTTCAAATCCTTTTTTTTTCTTTTCTTTTTTTCTTTTTGTAGGTTTGCTCTGTTTTTGTAAGACCAAACAGCAGCAGCAACAGGACTGAGGTAATTTTTTATTCCTTCTATCACATTTTGTATTAGGAAGAACAGTGGACAAAAAAATTGAAGAGAAAATAAACTAAGCTGGAGGGCAGATAATTTTTTTTTGGCAAATGTATTGTCATGTGGGTCTCTACTTAACATCTGCAAATTCAGATTTTGCAAAGGCATATAACTTAGCCAGGTTCTTGCAGATTTTCACTGAAATGGCATATGTCAGCCACAGGGTAACTCACTGATTAAGTAAAGACTCTGATTCAAAGCCATGAGATAAGATAAAATTTCACAGAAAAACAAATAATTTGTTGTTTTCAATGAGAACCAAGCAATACATTGCCCTGATTTCTCATTCTTGGAAACAATTAATTCACTGAAGCTGGCATTAAAAAGAAAAATTCACCAAAGGGGCAACAAACACTCTGAGTGAAGTGGAAGTCTAAACCAGAAACTTTTAATTATTTTAATTTTTTATTTATTTATTTTATTTTTAATTTTTTATTTTTAATTTTTTTTGCTTTTAATTATTTTAATTACTATTGGACTTTGCTGTATATTTCAGTCAAAACTTTTCACATCTTTAACAAAGAGACAAGAAATGTTTCTGTGGCAATCTGAATGGAATGAAAAGAATATGTGAAGTGAGAGCAAATTAAAAGCACCAATATATCTTAAAAACAAAGATCTAAGAGAAATTTTGGATATAGAAGCTTCCTGTACGATAACCAATTTCCTTTTAAAATGTCATAGGAAGATACGTAATTGTTTAATGGTCTCAGATGGCTTCTGTTTTACATTCAGAGCACAGTCCTGTTCAGCTTACATATATTCAACCATATTGAATAACGATTTTAGAAGTATTTAAGCCAGTCTAATACTTAGAATAAGAAGGTTAAAGAAGCCTGACTTTCAGTACTTTCTTCATGCAAATTATTTTATTTTAATAATAATGGGGCAGTTAGTTTTATTTAAAGTGTTCTGTGGCTTACTCAAGCGCATAATTAAGTAAAGGTACCTGAAAGCAGACACCTAGAGACCAGGAAGATGTAAGCTGAGCAGTCTATATGGGACTTCTTTTTTTGAGGACAAAATACTTAACTCCTTTGGAGTAAGATAATCTATTTTTGTGCTCCTGTGTGTTTTGAATAACGTAATTTCTAGTACTTCAGGTCTGTATTTTGCTTTCTTTTTGTGACTTACAGAAACTGTATGGTATTTACAGAACAAAAGCTTTATGTCTCAGCATAAAAAGTTTGGTAAGAGAAAGAAATCTTTTTTCTTATTAAAAAAAAAGACAAGAAAAAGAACACAGCAGCTAGATGGTGATGACAGCAAGAAAAAAACAACCCTGATATGTGAATAAAGTTAGATACATGATGAATTTCATTAACAAACTTTTTCTAATTTAATGACAAAATAGGTGAGATCATTTAGGAATAAATATGAAGTTGAACACTAAAGAAAGTAGCCAAGGCAAGAAAATGGAGAATTTTCTGAAATAACAGAATCATGGTAGTATAGCAAGGATGTGAGCTGTTGAAAAAAATCATAAAGACAGAAAAGGCATGGATTAGCCATGTATGCTAGTGTTATTGACACCATTTCTGATATGAGAAAAGGACTACAATGAAATTCACTTGGGTCAAATCCAGTTTAGGAAAAGAAGATAATATAAACTGGTATAATGCTGGAGATTTTACTATAAAGCTGTTTGCAGAATAGGGCTACAAAAATTATTAAGGGAATGATAAGATGATCTTATGAGAGGAGTCAGAAGGAGCTTGCAGTGCTCAGTTTGTGAAGGGGGATGACTGCTGTCTTTACCACCCAATGAACAAGTTGTGGGCTGGGGGGAAAATAAGCACTAGGGAAAGACAATTTCATTACAAAATGTAAAGATAAGGAGGAGTGGAGGTGGATAGGTAGGTTAAGTTAATAACAAATGTATAACTTCTATTAAAACATATGGGCTTAAGGCTATTAAAATCAAGCCTAATTCTGTTCCAGTTTTCCATATAGGTGGAATGTAGCTTTCCTTTGAGACACTTCTGAGACACTTTCTCCTGAGCATAAATAGACAAATTTTCCTTAAGAAAATTAAACCTACTTCACTTCTGGTGATTTTGGTCCTTCTCCGATTAGAATACAGATACATAAATTTCTTATTATAGATAATTTTAGGAGATTAGCCTCCACATTAAATTTGTCTATACCTTCTTTAAGCACCCCTTAAAAAAACAGTAATTTTGCAGTTCAAAATACTGGTTCTGTATTGCTTAATATTTCAAGCCTTCTTTTGTCCTTCTGCTGTCATTAATATTCACACTTCTAAGAATGGAAGTAAGAATAGAACTATCAAAAATTTAAAACAGATGTCAGCAGAAGGTATCTTGTAGATAAGTTTATGTTCCTGTGGTGAAATGTTAACTGTAGTGAAATCGTTAACCAAAACCAGAGAAATCTCTGGCATTTTACCATACAGTCTGTTGAACTTAAATGATAAATTCCTCATGGCAATGGGCTTTTATTTTATATTAAATGTATACAAAGTTGCTCTTTCATCAATAGTGAGTAACAGTGTGTGAAAGAAGTAAATATAATAATATGCTCAGGGGTTTAGTTTATAAAATGGTCACACTCCAGAGCACTTAAGCTGGAATTTACAAAGTTAAACAGTTCAGTGATTTTATTTAATCCCCATGACACTAATGCAGAGGTCAAAGGGACTTTTATTTTCAGGGAACAGCCATGTTAGTAGAAAAGCAGTCTAGAGAAGTACCCAGTAATGAAAGTGACAATAGGAAAAAAATAAAACTAGATCCAGAAAAATACTGCAGTAAAAAAAGGAAATTCATTTTGGAAGGAAAGAAACTGAAGGTAGTTCCTATACCTAAGAGGAAATATTCACTGGCAGTCATTCTTACAGTCCTAGTCCCTACATGTAAGTGTTTATGTGTACAGGAACATAATGTTGGAGAGAAGGATGGGAGTCATTCACAGGAGCCACCCCACCAGTGTGGTTCCTCTGCCACACTGAAATCCCTTGGCATGAACCCTGTGGGAGAACCACAATGGAAACAGGGCAGCATTATCCAGTGCAAAATGATTGGACTAGGCAGGCTGCTTTACTGTACCATTTGGTATACACTGCACATGTTTATAGATAAACATATGCCATGAAATAGTGCCAAATCAGTTGCCTGCAGGTAAATTGTAATTTGTATGCTGATGTAGTAGAGCAACTGTAGAAGGAAAAGCAGCCAAAGCCTTCTTTACCCTATTTGTATGCAGTGAGCACAGTATTCAGTCACATCTATCTGCATTACCTTAGACCACCTGTGCTCCCAGGTAAATTATACCATCAAATAACCTGAAAAAAATCAAACCTGAAGCTTAAGGATGGTGGAACAGAGGAAGAAAATATGTAGAAGCAGTAATACAGAACTGAGAAGAAACAGTAAAATGACATAACCATCATATAACCACCAGTAATACTGAGGGTGACGGAGCACTGGAACAGGCTGCCCAGGGGGGTTGTGGAGTCTCCTTCTCTGGAGATATTCAAAGCCCGCCTGGATGAAGTCCTGTGTAACATGCTCTAGGAGAACCTGCTTTAGCAGGAGGGTTGGACTAGATGATCTCCCGAGGTCCCTTCCAACCCTTGCGATTCTGTGATTCTGTGAAATCATATTTAACAGATCACCTGTGGATGGTATCCCTGAAAACATTACAACAAAGTATTAATGACCCGACAATGGAAAATGTTACAAGATGTTAAAAATCTAAATTAGTTTGTCTTTTGAAACTTTATCTTTTAGATGAATAGTTGTCCTGCAGCAAGTTTTTTTTTCTTGCCTCAAATCATGATACAAGGTATATGATCTACAAATTACAGCTGCATTGTGGATACTTACTCAGGTAACCTGATTTACCTGAGAAATTTTCCTCACTCTGAAGACCAAAATACACCAAAGTCTGTAGAGCTATTTTGGCTGAAATCTAATTTGCAGCTTTGTAAATAAAGAGAAAGACATTAGTGAAGTGTGTGGCTTGGTTTATGTCTTTGTAATCAATAAAAATGTGAGAAGGCAAGCAGGTTCTGAAGAGCTTATCCAGTCTTCTGTCCAAGGACATTTTCAATTGTATCAGAAATTCCAAATTAATTCAAGTTTTTTATTTTTATTTTTGTTTGGATTTTGTTTGTGGTTTTTTGGTTTGTTTGTTGGGTTTTTTTATGTACAACTGAATTCAGGCAAATAGAATATTTTGGGTATAGGGAAAAACACTACTCTACAATGGCTGAGGGAGTTCCTGAAGTAGAAACAGTTGGAGGCAAGGGAATGTCTCATACCTGTTTTCTTGGACATCCCTGGGTGTTACCCATAAAGCTTTGCTTCTATGCATCTCCAAAAATGTCTTTAATAGCATGGTCTATATTCCACCTAAACTAGAATAAAATCTATTGGAACTGCCTATAAGGAATTTAGTTAACATTACATTACACTGAAGTCTCTATAGTGATCCCTACATCCCTTAAAAACTCCAAATAAACTGTACTAATCCCTTTCTTTAACAAAAAAAAAAAAAAAAAAAAAAATTTCCCCTTTTTTTGTTATAATTCAATAAAATTAAAAAAAAAAAAAATAAAAAAAAAAAAAAACAAAAAAAAAAAAAAAAAAAAAAAAAAAAAAAAAAAAAAAAAAAAAAAAAAAAAAAAGTTGCCACTGATGGAGATGTTACTGATGTAACTTATGTCACCTCTTTATGTAATATTAGTGATAAGACTTTTAGTCTAGAAAATTAATCAGGCAGGTTTAATGATCTCTGCTTGAGAGGTACACAACTCACATTATACAGGTCTGTAAGGGGTTAATGATTCACCCTTTTAGACTCAGCACTTCAAGATAGCAGCATACTTTTGTAATAATTAGCCTAAAAATTCTTGGTTGAGACAAGATTTCGGGAAAGTCCCTGTGCTTTGTTTTCCTATTTGGCAAAACTGCAACCAGAATGCTGTTTTGTTTTTTTTTTTTCCACCTCCATCATTTCCCCTCCACACTTGTATTCAGAGATTTTGATTTCCACAGGAGCCTAAAAACTAGATGTTGTAACAGTTGTAATTTGGTTTGGGTTTATTACGATTTTATTTTCACTCTCTTTCTGTGGTTATTTATCAGAAAATCACAGTAAACTCACATAATATCAATGGGGTCTTCAGAAAGTTTGGGTGAAAGCAGGTATGTCCAAAAGAGAATGTCTTTGACATTTACATTGATCTTTTGATTATAATTCCCAACATCTAGTTACAAAATTTTAGCACCAAAAAAACCTTGTCTGTTTGTTTAGACAGCTTGCTCTCGGAATGATTTCCTTAGGGCAGTAATGATTAATCAAAACAAAGCCTCATGGAGGAGATGAAGTAAGAATCTCACCTGGACTGCAAACAACTACTTTCATGCTTGCACTGTAATACTACTTAATAGTAATACTGTGGTAGAGCTTCACAGAATGCACTTACTGGCACTTTGGGTGATAGAGTATTCTGATATGTTTGAATTCACTGTATTTTTATTGTGAATTGGAAATATCCTGTACTGTCCATGGCTTTCTAGTAAATGAACCCCTCCTCCTTCTAAAACATTGACTGTGGGAGCCACTGACAAAACCATGGGAGGAAGTCCTTAAAACCAGATGTCTGCTGGCGCAAACAGACCAATGCTCTCTGAAGTTGTGACAAGGAATAAAGCTCTTTGTTACAAGACAAGTGTAGAAAGCATTTTTAAGCATCTGAATTCAACTATCAGTTTGTTTTTCTAATATTTGCCATGAGTTTTTATTGCAAAGGGAGCAATAAACCACAAGACTTCTAATCAAAGTAGGACTTGATACGATGAACTTTAACAATTCCCAAAGAATCTGAAAGGACCCCACATAAATACATATACACACACACAAATAAAATAAAGGACTGTTCTCAGACTGCGTTTCTCTTAAATGCCATATCTGAGGAATAGGTGGAACCCATACGTATTTTCTCCTTTTTAAATCTTTTCCTTTCTTATCAGAGTGAAAAACACTCTGTAACAATGTTGATTTTTATCCTTAAAAGATGGTCAGACAATGGAAATTTAGTTTTTAAATAATTTATCATCTTCTTTGGCCGGATAAAGATTCAGAGTTTCAGTTTATCCAAGTAGAATTAAAGCAATATCAGATAATGACTATTTCTCACAGAATGGAAATTTTGATTTCCCAAAACTATTGCTATGAAAAATGGCACACTATTTTTCCAGCTAATCACAGCTCCAGGCAAGAGAAAGGAGAAATTCTGAGATTAATTTTTAATTATGACTCTTAGTTATGACTTTTAAATTTTGTGACCATCTAAAATTTTTTTATTTATATATTTTTATTTGTATTTTATATATTTTATTTATATTTTATTTATGGGGTTTCTTTATAGAAAGTTAATGCTCAAGTTAGTTTTTCATGGAGATATGGTTGCCTTGGAATACAGGATTAGTATATATTGAGTAAATGCAAGAATAGTAGCTACAGCTGGTTTTTTAAAAACATAAATGTTAATAATAATTTGAAAGCTGGATAATTTTAAACTACTCAGGCATGAATATTTCCATCAGTTTGATATATGAGAGCAAACAGAAACACATTTATCTTACTGCTTCTTGTCACAAATTTTGAATTAAGAAAAGCTATAGAATTAATAGCAAACACATTAATTTTGTTTCTTTATGTTCCAATTTAAAAATAAATGTCTTCATACAAAAATTCAGAATGTTGTTGAAGTTACCAAGAACTATAATATAACGTAAGTCAATGTTTAGGATTTGGCTTACAATTAAAAATATATTTATTACATACAGTCTAGAAAATTTTCATCTGTTCTTAAATGGCTTCAAACCAGCAGACGCTTTCACACCCGAATATTACTACTATTACTACAACTACTACTAAACTTTACGTTTCATTGTAGCTACAGCATATTAAATACTAAGTCAATACATTATTTTTTTATATTTGCTCTCTAATTTGAAGGAAATTATCTACACTGCAAAATATGAGGAACAGCTTCAGACAAATACTGTCAACATAAGAAAATGAAGTTAAAAGGATGAAGTTAAATGACAACAAAAAACCTTGGCAAAAGTAAAATACCAGTTGAATGAAAGGGTTTTCTCTGTTTACTTAAAAAAACCCACCACTCCAACCAAAAACCTAAATTTCCATAAGAACCTGGCAAGCTGGAGCATGAGACTGGCCCATAAGGGCTTTTTATGCTGATCTCTTGATAAACGTTTATGATAAACCTTTAGAAATTTTTTTGTGTACTAATAAATCCTGAAATGGAAGAAAGGTTACTAATTTCAGTTCTTATACAGTCACTGAATATAGAAGGATGCTAACATTTGAAAAGAAAATATTACTTCCAAAAAATATCACACATGGAAACCACCTGTTTAGGGGGTTTCATGTGGTTTTTTGCCTACCGTTTTTCTAGGTATGAGAAAAACATACAGTTTTGGGGCTAGACATTTTATCCCTGACTCTGAAAAGTGGATGACAGAGAGACCTTCTTCCCCATGTGATGGGCGATTTGTTACTACTTTTGCCCAGCCATGTATTTTTAAAACCGAGGATGCAGAATCTCTCTTCTCTCCCTAGGAGATTTGAGCTGGTCAGTAAATAAAAAATATGAATCAGCTTGATTTTTTGGGGGAGGTGGAAGGAAGGTTGGGCATTGGGTTAAAACTGAAAAAATGCACATAAAATAGAACTGAAAAGAAAGACTTAAGAGGGTCATTTTCAGTATTTCCTGTTTTAAAACAGGACTGCAAGGACAGGGATAATATTTTTCAGTTTGCTAGTGGTTGTGTTTTACCGCTTGCTTTGTCAGTTCATATTAAATATATAATTTCTTATATAAATATAATTTATATGAAAAAGGTCTAATACTTTAGTATGTACTACCTCACTTGAAGGGGGGAGAAGGATCTGCTGTATGTACCTAGAAGCAACCAGCATTTCCCTTCCCTCTGTAATTAATACAGCTAGAGTCCCAGAGCTTATTCTATAATGTACTGACATGAGCTAACATATAAGCCTCTACAGTTCAGAGTAGCCAATTATACCTGCTGACTGTCTGCTGGTAGCCATGGTATCTGCAGGCTTTGCTGGTTGTTCTCACAGCAATCTCAGAGCTTAAGTAAGCTCAGACACTAGCTCAGCTAGTTCAAAATTCATACTGCTCTGGCTTTGGCAGAGGGATCACACTGCCACTCATTAGGGACTGAAGTGCAAGGCTGTGGAGCCCAGAGGGCTTTGTGCTATGCCAAGTAGCCTTCACAGGAACAGGAGGGATATATTTTTCTTAGGCTCATGCAGATGTTTCAGCAAAATTTAGCAAAATTCCAGAGCTTCTATTCATGCATCAGTTCTTCATCTAAATTTGGTTTTATGCTGTGTCTGATTATTATGTGAAAAATGTCTGCAAACAAAATATGCTGAAGATAAAAGTTACTGCTTCTTTCTTTATGCTGTGGGTTTTATGAGAAAGCAAAAGAAATAAAGTCAAAGCATTCCAATCTATTATTAATCACTGAATTTGCACAGGTAAACATAATTGGCCAAGCACTGACTGCCATGCCCCTGTTCTTGTTTCATGTGTTTGTAATTTGCAAAAGACACCTTTGGGAGGAAGGTGACTCTATCCTCAGTCTCAGTTAAAGTATGAAAATTACTTATTTTCTAAATCTGATGGAGAAGCAGTTGGGTTTGAGTTTTTAAAAATATATGAATTATTGAATATGAATACATGCACAATTTGAGCTAAGAATTCCCCTTCACTACAAGGAATTAACATCCAAAGGAACAAATTTATTGTGCAAAAATAAGAAAAATTATCTGTGCAAGTTAACCTTAGTTCTAAGCATTGACACTGCTCCATACAAAGAAATCTGAAATATTCCTAGGTAGCAGGTGCACTCTGTACTATACTGCAATATGTTTCTACTGGATAGCTTTTGTAGAAGTGTAATTGAGAAGCATTAGTACTTCTTCCATAGCTTTGTCATTCTGCCTACCAGAGTTTTATTCAAGTATTGGCTGTGGTTGTTCAGCTATGCCACTTCCAAAGAGAAGGATCTGTCTCCTTCCAAACTGCAGCTTTCTCTTACCTCTGCTAACTGAAATTCCTGTTAAGATTAAAGGTGTGCTGACTGGGACCTTTTGTTTTTTTCTTAGGTCTCAAAAGGTGCAATTGTTCTAATACCTGAACTGTATACAGACCTCATTACATAATGTCAAATATCTACCCTGAGAACCACAGGAGAGAAATTAACACAATTTACTTTTTCTGAGTTTTATTTGCCCTAAACACAGTTTTTGAAAAAGCACTTTTTGAGCACTATTGTTGTGTAAAAAGGTAAAGTTATTCAGAGGGTCATATTTCATCCCTCAAAAGTCTACCCAAGCTCCATGATTTTGAGCTTTTTTCCCAAGGAAACTACAATCAATTGACTTTGTGGAATGTCTTTGAGTATAATTCTTCCTCCACCAATTCAATTTTACTGTACTGTATTAACTGAAACATAGATTAATAACATGACTTTCTGGTGGGATAGCTAAATTTTGAGATAGAAAAGTTCAAAGCATACTAGCTTTCTGCATCATAAATATGATATTTCTCTAATGTTATTTTTTTTTTTTTTTCATTTTTTTAGAATCATAGAATCATAGAGTGTTTTGGGTTGGAAGGGACCACTAGAGGTCATCTAGTCCAACACCCCTGCAGTAAGCAGGGGCATCTTCAACTCGATCAGGTGGCTCAGAGCCCCATCCAACCTGGCCTTGAATGTTGCCAGGGATGGGGCCTCCACTACCTCTCTGGGCAACCTGTTCCAGTGGTTTACCACCCTCATTGTAAAGAATTTCTTCCTTATATCTAGGCTAAACCTACCCTGGTTTAGTTTGAAACCATTACCCCTTGTCCTGACACAGCTGGCCCTACTAAAAAGACCTTCCCCATCTTTCCTATAGGCCCCCTTTAGGTACTGAAAGGCCATAATCAGGTCTCCCCGCAGCCTTCTCTTCTCCAGGCTGAACAACCCCAACTCTCTCAGCCTGTCCTCATAGGAGAGGTGCTCCAGCCCTCAGATCATTTTAGTAGCCCTCCTCTGGACCTGCACCAACAGTTCCATGTCCTTCTGGTGCTGAGGGCTGCAGAGCTGGACGCAGGACTCCAGGTGAGGTCTCACCAGAGCAGAGTAGAGGGGCAGAATCCCCTCCCTCGACCTGCTGGCCATGCTTCTCCTGATGTAGCCCAGAGTACGGTTGGCCTTCTGGGCTGCCAGCGCACATTGCCGGCTCATGTCCAGCTTTTCATCCACCAGCACCCCCAAGTCCCTCTCGGCAGGGCTGCTCTCAATCCTTTCTTCCCCCAGCCTGTATTGATACTGGGGGTTACCCCGACCCAGGTGCAGGACCTTGCACTTGGCCTTGTTGAACTTCATGAGGTTCACACAGGCCCACCTCTCCAGCTTGTCCAGGTCTCTCTGGATGACATCCCGTCCTTCTGGTGTATCAACCGCACCACTCAGCTTGGTGTCATCTGCAAACTTGCTGAGGGTGCACTCGATCTCACTGTCTAAGTCATTGATGAAAATGTTAAACAGCACCGGTCCCAGTACGGACCCCTGAGGGACACCACTCGTCACCGGTCTCCATCCGGACATCAAGCCATTGACCACTACCCTCTGGATGCGACCATCCCGCCAGTTCCTTATCCACTGAGCAGTCTACCCATCAAATCCATAGCTCTCCAATTTAGAGAGAAGGATGCTGTGGGGAACCATGTCAAAGGCCTTGCAGAAGTCCAGGTAGATGACATCCATTGGTTTTCCTTTGTCCACTGTTGTTGTCACACCATCATAGAAAGTCACTAGGTTTGTCAGGCAGGACTTGCCCTTGGTGAAGCCATGCTGGCTATCTCAAATTATGTCCTTGGCTTCCGTGTGCCTTAGCATAGCTTCTAGGAGGATCTGCTCCATGATCTTCCCAGGCACAGAGGTGAGGCTGACAGGTCGGTAGTTCCCAGGGTCTTCCTTTCTACCCTTTTTGACAATGGGCACAATGTTTCCCTTCTTCCAGTCACCAGGGACTTCACCTGACTGCCATGACTTTTCAAATGTCATGGAGAGTAATGTTTTTACCTTCTGCTAGTTTCTCCACTTGTCACTTTCTATAAAAATTTTATCCGGTCCTGAGGTTTTAGGAGTTTTCATTAAAAACTGTTGCCTCTATAATCAGATAAGTATGTTAGAGCTTCAATATCTCTTCAGAGAGTGGGAGCAGTGTTGTGGATAATTAAGCTTAAAAATGAGAAGATAACAAAATGTTTTCCTGTTTTGTAAAATTCTGTAAAACATAACTTTCTTGGCCTTGTTGATTGACATGACATTAGTAAGTCTATGCAACATGAAAATGTATTTTCTTTATTACTTCATATGATTACTTGAACTTTCTAAATGTCCATTGACGTTCAGGACAGTATGCATTGCACCATATCATGCCTGTCGCAGTAATGCTACTCAGAATTCCAGTAATGTTTCTTCATTCAAAGTGCAAATATAAAACCTACGTGTGATCATATGTAAGCAATTTTTATCTAAATGAAATCTTGTGAAGCAGGTAAATCTTGATTATCACAACCTGTCACCCATTCTCTTTCCCATAATATTACACTTTCATTTTGCAAGGTCCTTAGGGACAGTGTAGTCCATCCCCATGAGAACCTTAAAATCCTCATAAAATATTCCCTACCGTGCTAAGCACATCCTAGTACCAATCTCAGCACCGCAACACACTGGAAGATGAATTATACTGCATCCACATGTTGAGATCCTCTCTGGCATTAGAGCTTTCATAAACAAATCCCACAACACTTTAAAACGATGTGCTTTTTCTGCAGGTAAAACACATAGAGTAATGGACAAGATAGAAGAATGGTTTTTGTGGGGGAAAAAAAATCTCTGGGAGAGAGTAAAAGAATAAAGAGCTGAGGAATTAATAACTTTACAATTCTATAATTTTTAGTTGGAAAAATTCTCCTGAAAGGAAAATCCATGAAAGTAAGAGAATTGTTAAAGGTGGATAAATGTCAGTGCATTCTTTGTTACTGTTCTCATTGTTGGAGACAACAACAGTGAAACTGAGCCATCATTCAATGTGTAATATGTTCTGTATCCTTCCATAGTCTGAATCTAAAATAAATACATGCTTAAACATAGACACAGTTATATACCAAAGTGTAAGATTTTGCAATACACACTTGATCCTTCATCTCTAATACGGTATTGAACTTCAAGAACCAGTACTTAGAGCTGATAAATCCAGTGATCCTGAAAACATCGTATCTTGCCTGCACAGAATAAGAAGATAATATTTCCAAGAAAATATTAATAGCTTCCTGTGATTTAACTCCTCAAAATAAAAGGGCATGTTTGCCACTGTTAAGATAAAAGGCGAGTTGACTTTTATCACTGCTTTCCACCAGAGGCTTCTCTGAAAAGAAACCATCTTCCACTTCACTTGTTTCACAAGATTTAAACACAATTATATAATCTAGAAGCTTACATTTGATCATCTAGTAAACCAGTGATGTTATATCCCTGAACTGTACCAGACACAGCTACATTTATATTCATTTGTTCACAAAAAGTGTAATCTTATACTTTCATGATCAAGAAGGCAGCACAAAACCTTTTAAAATCAATACTGACCTTTATTCTTTCAATGGTATGAAAATATTTTCCATGAAATGTAGCATGATCATATCAATTCAATGAACCTGAAAATTTGCCCATTTCAAATGTCTTTAATATTATGGGAGATAAATTCTACAGCCTTATTTGGGAATCAGTGTGTACTCTTGATAAAAAATAAAAACAAAAATATCCAAGCCTGTAAAGCTATTACATGGATAGTAATTAAATGTAATGGAAAAAACCCCACATAATATACTAAGTGTAATAAAAGTGTAGTTAGAGACAATGATACAATGCTTTATTAGTCCTTAGAGGACTTAAGATAAAAGAAAACACAGAGAACTTAATTAGCTCAAACACCAGAAGAGTTTACCTAGATATATTGCAAAAATAACTTGGTTTCACTGCACCATTTGGTGGATGATGAGAACAGGGCAAAAATATCTTCTATAACTTATCAATAGACGGAGATGTACACAGTGTTTTAGATCTATAGACGGAGATGTACACAGTGTTTTAGATCTACTTTTGTATTGCAGTATGTTCTCCTTGCTATATCACCGGAGGACTTCAGTGGTTACTCACAGATAGGCAGAAGCGGTCATGTCTTTGGGGGAGCAAGCTATTGACAGTCTCACAGTTCCCCAAGCACAAAGAGAGCTGCCGTGGATATTCCCTATGTGAGATTTTGTCTGCTTCTGTGACTGGCTGAAGAAGAGCCCAGGTAAAGGGTTGACAGGTCTTGCTGATGAAAACCTAATCCAGCCTCAAAAAATGTTTTTGGTGAAGACACTAATTTGCTTATAGGGCAATTCTATCCATTGATATTATGGCTCCCAGAAACATAGTGAACAAACATCTAAGAAATGTTTAGTCATGTACTGCATGATTTTATTGATTTATTGGTTAAATATTAATAACTTTCAGACATTGTTATGTTGTGACATTTAACTGCAGCCTTGCATGGTGTGCCACAGCCCAAAAGGAAGCAGCTCACATAGATGTAGTGTTCTTTAGAGATTTTCAATTACTGAGTTTATTTGATTTAAGTGATTTAATCTTGCTTTGTTCTGTATTTGCTCTGCATCCTCTGATAATACCTATTCTTCAATGAATTAATAATAACAAAACATAACACAAATATAAACAAGAGCACTAATAATATGATGATGAATAAATAGACACTGGTGTTGTAAACTGGTGTTGTAAACAACTTACCAAATCATTTCAAGCTAAAATGAACATTTATAGGATCCTCACTAAGTCTTAGAAGACAGACAGATTATACGGGCATTGTTTTTATTGACTTACCATTTGGAGTCTTCAATAACCGGAAAAGCATCCAAACATATAATAAAACAGTAACCGTCCCTGAAAAATGATGACCCTGCCTTGAAACATCAGTATGGCTACTGCAAGAACATGTCTATAGTACCTAACTATTTTTCTACCAAAATTTAAAATATGTAACAAATTTAAAATATGTAACAAGTATTACTACTTTAAATTGATTTTTTTTTTTTTGCAATGGGTAGGGGTTTTTTCCACCCACACCATTAAAGTTAATAATGCATTGCATTGCAGTTAATAGGTGTTATTCATAAATTTACTAAGTAGAACAAATTCCTTTCTACAATTTAATTATTAAACCACTTGGAGCTTTTATTAAATTGGCTTTCTACGTATTAATTCATCTTGGCAGACAATTTATGTTATTATTATTCTTATGATAATGCTACATCAGAAGACAAAAACACGTCATAGGGGGAATCTATCCATGCCTACACTGCTTTTATCACCTCCCTTATTGTTTATAATAATATGAAGTAAAGCTCTTGGGATGTAAAACATATTCTTTTCTTCTTAATGTTTCAGGAGCACATTGTCCCCTTTGTAGCTAATAAAGACTCTTTTTGAACTCTAAATAATGTTAGTAAGTCTGTTAGCTTTAGGGAAACAACACACAATATTATTAAAGTTAATTTTACCTTTTGACTTCTCTTTTCTGAGCCTAATAAACTACACCAAAAGTGTTTATTCTCTTTGTGCCCAATGTTCATATCACACAATAAGGTAAGTCTAGTAAAGAAATTACACCAATCTCACTATTAAAAGAACAAATGGTATAATTAGTGTAAGGTAGATATTTTTCATGGCTTCCATTAGCTTTTTCCTACTTAACTACTTCAGAGGTTAGAGTCAATTCCTTGAAAGTACTTGGGAACTGGAGTAGACTATCATGAGGTATAAAACTGCCCCTTCAGTGTATCTTTTATTCTGAAGAGACACCAACATAGATCTTTCCCATTAATTTCTCCAAGTAAGAAAGCAAATTTAGTTTTGCTGTAAAAATGCCACAATGTATTTTGAACTTATATATCCTAATTAATTTCTCCAAGGTACCTAACTTGTGTCACTCTTTTGAAAAAAATCTTATTCAGGTAGGTAGTGGGTTCTTCATTGTCCCAGCAAATTAAATGTCTTTATTTTTGGGAATAAACCACCTACATACTAAATTATTTTTGTTGTTGTTTTTCACCTGTTTTGCCCTAGGACTGTAGCTGCATATTGTGTGAAATGGGAGAAAATGGAATCATTTTTGCGGCACAGATGTGCTTAATTAATGGATTGATGACTGGCTATTACTTTATGAAGTTTTCATTGTCTATTCTGGTCTAACAAAACAAGCTATTGACTTCAGGTAAGTACATTGCAAATTACTGTATTACTGTATTTAATATGTCTATTACTTAAAGTCTTGCTAGATTCTTAAAACTCACCTTTTCTTTTTTTTTTTTT
>JAKFQP010000082.1:9134981-9165648 GCA_023375905.1 Nycticorax nycticorax
ATGCAATAGAAATAAAGCTCTTTCCCCTTCTCCTCCTTAAAAAGAGAAAGTTTCAGGAAAGCATCAGGATGCTCAGAGGTTAGTTTCATGTTTATTTTTCAGCAAATAGTTCAATGATCAAAATGATCATGGATTTCATATGTTTTGGAAATAGAAAATAAAGAAAGACCTCTATTAGATATTGGGAAATATTTTTCTGTTCACTGAAAATTGAAGTAATGGCAATGCATTGTTAACCTGCTAACCTTATCCTGATTTAATGGTATCTGAAGTAATGCTAAGATAATAAGCAGGGTCAAGTAGTCCTACAGTGTTCTGGGTGCAGCATTCTGTTTCTTGAATATTTTCTTTTTCGCCTGACAGTGAAACAATGCTGAGAGCAGTTTGTTTTATTTAAATCTCATGATAATATAATAATAACAAAAGAAAATGGCAATTAAGAAACTGATATTAAAAAATCTCCCAAAGAAACAAGCTAATGGTTGTATTGAAAGCAAAACTCATTTAATTAGGAAAAGGAAAAAGACTAACACTAATTGGATTAAACACCCACTGGACAGTAAATAAGGACATTTCTAATTCATTTTTTTATGATGATTTACAAAAGACAAATTAATATGCCACAATGAAGAAAACTGAAAATTGCCTTTAATCAATCCTTAACATTATCTGAAAGCTGCTGTGGTTGGCAACATTTGCCATATTTCAGAAAGAAAGGATGTCCTTCTACATGCAACACATGAAGAAGAGATTGAAAAAAAATGAAACACTAGGGCGATTTCACATAACACAGTAGTATTTCTGACAGAACTTTAAGATATTCACTATTCTTTATAGTGTTAAAATTCATGAAACAGATAATAATTGGCAAGACCTTGTGGACAGAAACTTAGATGAGACATTTTCTGCCTTGACAAGTAGCTCTATGCTATTCAATACTGAATGATGCGTGAGAATGCTGCTGTCAGATTTGCTAGCAATATGCATCATTCTCCTTTGTAATCAATATCTTCAATGGCTGATGACTAGCAGGGGACCAGAAGTGTGAGAACATTTAGCTGCTTGTCTTGCCATGCATTGTTATTTAACTTCATCTTAAAAGCTGCCTTCAGATGTCATTGGAAGAAAGTAAGATGATACAGTTGAGTACCTTGAAATGAATCTCTTTTTCATGTTGGTATTATTTCTATCTTGATGTAAATCAACTCATATTGTCAGTACAACTAAAGAACAGTCAATACATGTCACTCACTAATCCTTTGAGAAGTCTCTTGGTTTTGTCAATATATGTATTTGTAGTTATGTACCATTTAATTTGTTCTTATATAAACAAGAGTACATAATACTAGCATTTTTCATGTAGCTCCTAAATGGCATTGGAAAACTTTAGCTTATCATGCACAAAATATTTTAAGAAAATACTTCTACAAATTTGTTTAATTACTGCTGATTTACTCATTCTTTTCACTCTTTGTAAAACAGATTATATCTAAAAAACCTAATTCCTCAAAACCACAAAGGTATCGAGTCCTGTTGTCATTTAAAATGTTATTTTCCCTCAGGATTGCAAGATATATTACTGACATTTCATGAACTGGTAACACTTTCCATGATAATTTTTTAGCATAAATAATGTTACTTTTTCAGCCTGCTTACTACTTTGTTGTTTATACTTGGCCAGTGACAACGTTAGCTCTTTTTTACAATAATATTGCACTAGTGATAATGTTATGAGTCATCCACTTCTCCTCTTCTTCATTCTTTAAAAGATATCATCTCCATTTCATCTATATGGCACTTACTACTTTTTCCTAGGTGATTAAATATTTATTTACCTTCATTAAAATCCTGTTTTCTTAGGTTGACTCAATTTCTTCCACATGACTGCTCAGTCTTTTCTTTACCTTCTTAGTATTATCCAAAAATCATGAACAGTGAAGTGACATTAACTTTCTCATCACTTATGGAACTATGAATGGCACCAGTCTCTCTAAACAATACAGCATTTTAAAAGTTTTTATAATTCAATGAAGATTTCACAGGGATAACTTTTTTTTTTTCCCAAGAAATTTTTAGATACTTACTGTATATTTGAGAGAAGACTTCTATCACATTTTCTGGTACATAAATTACATTGATAGTAATTTATTCTACATCAGTCTTTTAAAATTACATTGATATTAATCTATTATATACCATTCTTTAATTATTTTTAACAAATCAGATATGAATATTTCCCTTCAGCTAATATAAACATATAATAGTTATCACTGCCTGAATCATCCTGTTTGCCCTTCCTGAATATTTTGTACATTAGCTCAATGTCTGTTTAATGAAATTTCTGTAAAATATCAACATTCATTAAAAATAGATTTCAGCAAGCCACATATCTTCTCATTCAGGTCTTTTATAAGTTCCACATGCAAGTTATAAAGACCTGATGATTTAAAATTGTTTATCCCCTATAAATACCCATTGGAATATTATATTCCTTTATTGATGGAAAATAAAATGCTTTATCATTTTAATGTGATATGTTCCTATTTCTTTCCAAATATACGGATCATTTATTGAAAATGTCTAGTTGTTTTATCAGCTCTTTCTTAATCATTGTGAAAAATGTTACTCCATCTCTCTTATTGTAAGACTATATTATTTCTAAGATTTCTTGTCTTGCTAACATAATTCAAAAACATTTATTTTTTACTCCTCCCAACATTGCATTTTCCTTTATGTCTTCAGACCTCCTTGAGAATTACCTCCATTCAGTAACTGGGTTGAAGTTTATTTGCCTTTTTCTGTTCTTTGAATTATAGTTCTAGTTCCTAACATTCGTGCTTACAGTATACAATAAAGCATGTTACAAGGCCATACAGATTAATTAATTCTGCTAGATGTCTTGGACCAGATTCAGGACCAATAATTTATCATAATTAACCTCTGGTTAGGCAAGCTGTACTTAAGAATGGAGGTTACTTTTATATAAATGCATGTTTAGCTATTAATTTATCTAGAAAGACAAGATAGAATGTTCAGAGATCATAAACGCTTTTCATTTTATATTTTGTTGAAAGAGCTTATGAAAATGAACAGATATAATTCTGAAGTGAGATCAAATGACTATTTGATGCATTTGCAGCTCATAATGCATTTGATGCATGGGAAATGAAGTTCATGTTTATTTCACTTTCTTCTTTTTCTTTTACCTTTCTATTACTTTTCCTTTCAAGTTCCTTTGTTTTCTTTATCTGCATCAATGTATCTGTCACCCTAAGCAACAAAAGTTATATATAGGATTCTTTTCTTCTCACTTTCTCTGTATCCCTCTTTAATGTTTACATTTTTCTATTGTAATTCAAAATAAATGATACGTCTTTCTTGAAAATTAAAGATTCTGAAATGAAATACTAACTGAAAAGAAAAATATAAAACTAAGAAAATAAACCAAACAGTAGGTGAGACTGTGATGTATTCAGAGAGATAATGGAGACCGAAAGAAGGAAGTGGAAAGAAATGTGATTTAATATATAGGAATCATTAATTAATTGTTCATATTTTTCTTTAATTATAGACCTAATAAATAATTTTTAAATTGCATAGGAGTCAAAAAGTTTTCTTTGAAGTTTTCCTATAAAAATATAGCTACATACTTATCTGAGTAATACCATTCAAGTCACTGAAAAAAAACCCCTGAGATTTACACTGATATGCATATACGTGCAAAACTCTGCACAACAACCTCATCTGTCTGAATGAGTTCTTTTCATTACTGTGCTTTCAAAAACTGGTCTAGCAAAATCCATTACCCACTTTTTCATCTAAATGCTTCCATATACAATAAAATATATTACCACAACATACAGTTTAATTAACTACAGTATCCATCATGGACCAAGTTCAAGGTCATTTGCTTAATGAAGCATTTATTTCTATTTCTGTAACCTAAACATAACCTTTAAATTGATTAAAGCTGTGTATACGCTTTGTTTTCTGATATCCTGATTTGTCTGATTCTAAGAAATTTCCATAAAATTTAAAAGTGCATGACAAATATTCAATATAGTATAATTTGTTCTGACACCTATTTTCCTCCAAAAATCAAGGAAAAACCAGTAGAAGTTTTCTGCAAGATGATACATTAGACAAAATTAACCTGTAAATGGAAACTTCTAATATATCTTCTTTTAAAAATGAGTAAAAATAATGGTCTTTTCTTCTCAGTGCTACAAGTAAGATTTCTATTTGTGCATGTGCATATAGGGATATATTTTCCCAGGCATGTCTGTGATACTTAAAAATTAAAAAAAAAAAAAAATCCCCATAGTATACACATGTTGGTATGTGGATTTGCTAAAGCTCTAATTTAACAAATGTACTGGGTTTGGCTGGGATTAAGTTACCTTCATTCATAGCAGCCCATATGGTGCTGTGCTTTGTATTTGTGACTGGACTGGTGTTGCTGAACTGTTCTTGCACAACATCAAGACTTTTACCCTTCCCCACTTCCCTGCCCCAGACTGAGTAAGGTGGGGGTGTGAGTTTGGGAGGGGACACAACCTGGACAGCTAGCACTAACTGACCAAAGAGATACTCCATATTCCATGCCATGTGATATTGTGCTCTGCAATGAAAATGCAGGGGCGGGGGAGGAGGAAGCGTTTGTGGTTATGGTATTTGTCTTCTCAAGCAACTGTTATGTATACTGAGGGCCTGCTTTCAAGAAAGCAGCTGGACATCTGCCTGATGATGGAAAGTAGTGAATTAATTCCTCTTTTCCTTTTACTTGCACATGCAGCTTTTACTTTCCCTATTAAACTCATTATCTTGATCCATGAGTCTTCTTGCCTTCTTTTTATTTTCTCCCCATCCCACAGAATAGGGGAATGAGTGAGAGGCTGGGTGGGTGTTTGATTGCCAGTCAGAGTCAATACACCACAGCAACGAAGTCCCTGAGGTCAATTTTAAATATAGTGTAATCTACAAATTGTGTAACTTTTGGTTCTGTTCTTAAAATAGGGCCATACTTATAATTTGATATAGGAAAAAAATTGTATCTAGTGCTCTACTGGTTCTGCAAACAAAATTGTGTTTTGTTATACTCTTGTAATAGTTTAGTCCTTGCAAGGAACAAATTTATCAAAGTTATCATAAGCTGATCTCTATCTCTTACTTTCTTGCCATGGCAATGAAATCACCCATTTTCATAGGCCAGTGCACCTGTGGTTCCTCTAAATCTCCTCAGTCACATTCACAATAATTTTGGAGAAACACAGAGAAGCTGTGGTGAGGTGCCAGAAATGGATATGAAGCCAGTACTCTGGCAGGGGAGCAGAGAACAAACGGAATTGAAGATTTAAAGCTGTAGGTCATAAGTCTCTCTTCACTGCATGGCCTTCACAGTGAGAAAAGAAAGGACATACCCTGTCTGTCTATTTGGTTACTGCTTATGTTTATTTGCTGTGATAATTACCTTGGAAGGGATCAAGGACTAAATATTTGACATTAATAATCAAGGTTCTTAATTTTTGTAATTTTTTTTTTTTTTTTACAGATAGTGCATTTTCACAGGTAAAATGGATTTAAATACCAAGTGCTTCCAAATTCTGCTGAGAAGGATGAGTTTAGTCATGGGAGATATTTCCAGTTATAGGCTGGATGGCAAAATATTCATGGCTCTATGCTGCACTGTGCAGAAACATGAATATCAGTTTACAGAGGCACATAAGGATAAAAACATGTGTTGGCATCAACTGGAAAGGCAGCAGAGCTCGCTGTAAGGATGGGTTTTGGTAGCAACTCACTATCTGGCCTGAGTATCTCAGATAAACTCAGATTAGACCACTCCTGTTCCCTCTACTTCATTTATACTGCAAAGAAAAACAAAAACATATGCTAATTGGAAACATTAAAAGAAGAAATCAGTTGGAGAAACTCAGTCTAATTTGCTATCCTATTTTTACCTGTAGCTACATTTTCTTGTGTCACAAAAAGCTGACGCACTGAATTGTGGCTAAGTTTAAAAATAGTCTGAAACATAACCAACATGACCTTGCACAGCTTTAAGTAAAACTTAAGGAAATGTTTACACATCTAATCTTTGGCTGGAAATAAACACAGCTATGTATTAGGAGCTGATTAACACAAATAAGAAGCTCCAGGAGTGTGGGAGCTTTATCCATCATTTAGAATATTTTAATTAAGGCTGCAATGCCACATATTAGTACTTTGCATTCCTGATTATAGTTAATGTATTGCTGAAATGTCTGGAAAGAAACCCAAACCAAAAATGTACAACACAAAACAGTAATTCTCTTCTCTCTGAAAGAGAGGAATCAATAAAATACAATCACTTACGTTAGTCTCAAAAAACAAAAAATAAGAGATTCAGAAAGCTGTGGACCAAAACCAGTAGGCTACAAAATAAGGTAATTTGTATCACAGCTATGGGAATTAGAAAATAAGTGGTTTAAAGAAGAAGCAAGTAATTCACAACAGTTAGTGAAATTGATGGAAGTCTTAAAAATACATTTTGTATTCTGCATAAGTTAAAGGAAATATGCCTGTTTGGTAGTCTCCTGCACAGCTGAGTTTCTATTTACTTTATTCACTGTTGAGGTTCCCATTTGGTGCCATTTTTTTAGTCGATACAATAAACTTTCCAGAATCACTTCACAAGAAGCGGAAACAAATCCCTATCCATCTTTATTTATGGAATGGGAAGCTTCTTTGCAATACACTGGAAATTAAATATGTTTTTCAACATTACAGCCCTGCTTGGATTGGAAGAAAGGGCCCATTTTTCAGCTGCCTTTTCTCCTTACTCCATCTAACTTTTTTCCTAATGTGAACTTGCTTCTTAATGAACACTGAAGTTTTTTTCAGTCATAATAAACTAATTCCAGTAAGCAAACATGATTGAAACATTTTTACTTCATGAAAGTAGAGGATCTGTCAGTCAACCTCTGAGTGAAGCTAGATGTACCTATGATGTACCTCTAAGAGCCTGAAGTTCAGGTGTAAATTACTACATGCCTCAGTACATGCAAAGGAAGAGAAAGGTCAGTTTGGACCCAAGAGACTAGGTATTCTGGATGGCTAGGAAGTAAAGAATCATGACAGGCTTTTTTTTTTTTTTAATTTTGAAACATTTATTTTTTTCAATAACCTAAGAGTAATTCTGAAAATTAGTGAATTTAGGGCAGGATTTCAGACATTCCCCTGCAGAAAAAAACCCTTCAAAACCACAAATGGATCAAGGGAGAAACTATAAAAGGAGAATGGGAAGCATAACAAAGACATAATGCTATAGTACCGCTGAAATAGAGGACAAAAAGAAAACAAATAAAAAACAACTTAGGGTAAAAATCAATTCTTGTCTGAATATTTGTTTTCTTGTTTTCCACCTGCATAAAATATTCACAATTCCCATAGACTGCCAATTAGGACTGTATTTTAAGTCTTCAGAGTAGAATAAAGAAGTTTTAACTATGTAAGATGGTAATATGCAAGCTCCTTCAATTTGTGAATGCTCTTGTTTATTTTACTGGTGAATGTTGTTTCATTTGATAATCATATTCCTGTGATGTAATAAGTAATATTAGACAAGAAAAAACTAAGACAGGTGTCAGGGGTTTCTTCTTTTTTGTTTTGTTTTGTTTCATGTTTGCTTGCTTAGTTGGTTTTCACAGAGTGTTGGTGAAAAGACTGTGGATTCAGCAATGTAAGTCCTTTGTATTACACACATTTGTTAAAACACCAAGAGCATTTAATCTCTAGGCCTACAACTTTAACAATAGTTAACTATTGTTACTATAGGAGCTATAAACAATGAAGATAATGTCCCAGCTACATATTTAAATGATATAGCTTCCTCAAGAAAACTGTATAACTCCAAAGTGAAGATTTTTTTTTCTATTAAATGTTGGTGTGATGGATTACTTCTATTTCTTAACTCTTGTCTTACAACAAAAGTTGCCAGAGCTGTAGCAGGAGTCACAGGAAGCACACAGGAAGTATTATTTTTTTTAAGTGGAAGGACTTAGGTCTCATCCAGAAGTCAAACTCTATACCCAAAAGGTTTAGCCTTGAATTCTTACTTGTTTGTGAACCTTCAAAATTTCTTGGATTGTTATGAATGAAGATGATGGTTCAGTTGAAGCCACATATTTCTTTTGCATTCTTATAAACATATGAATGGATCTTCTTATTTTTTCTTAGGTAGAAGGACCTCTGTGTAGCAGATGTGTGCTCTGCAGCATACATGGCTTAGTGCAGTTATTGAAACATTGTCAGATAAATGTCTCTTTCCAAGGCCACCCACAGGAAGGTGTTTGTATGAAAGACAGGAAGAAGATAGGAGTACTCTGCTCCAGATGCAGACACGCTGAGATTTGTTTAAGATTATCACATCTAGGTGTTTACAGTGTAGGGTTTAGAGTTGAATCTGAGATAGACACCCGCACCAATGTGCCTGAATATTTGCTAAATATTTACACTCCCTTTGTAGGCAGTGGACTTTAACTATGCATTTGCGTTTAAGGGTATTTAGAGGCTGACTCAGCTAATTCAATTTACCAGTTTGTGTCAAGTACTTAACTTTTCTGTTCTAGCAGCAGTCGGTCCTTTCAAGTAGCAATGGCAAAAGCATAATCTGCATCATACCATGGCTCCTGCTCTTGCAATCCACTTCTTTCTGAGTTATTATAACACTTGATCCTAACATGATATCTGTCTTCTCTAATTGAAACATTTGCAAACTTGCCAGTTCCCCTTATAGGCAGAACAAATTAACCTTAGTCACAAGAGTAAGTGAAAATTCATTCATGGCAGGAACTATGTAAGACAAGTTACATCTGGCTGGCTGGCAGCAATTTAAGAAAAAGGCATAATATGTGAAGTCAAACTTTGTGTTTCTAATATTAATATTGAGAAAAGTTTTAGAAGCCAATTTTCTATTATATCATAACAAATTAATTTTTTATCTCTGTAGATACTTTCAAATAGCTTGCAGCACTTGAGGTATTGACATTACAGGTTATGCTACTACAAAAAAATATTGTTTTCAACCTTCAACTTTTCAATATATGCATATAAGTGCAATACTTAACAGGATGTATAAAAAGGGCAAATTTGTTGAAGCATATGATATCCTGCAAAGCTTTTAATAATTTATGTAGTGTCAAGAGTTGTCTTGCAATCAATAAAGTCTGTTTTCTGGAGCTTAATTGATTAAACTCAATACCTCTCAAATAGAAAAACATCTGGGAATGTATTGTTCACCCATTTTCTTAAAAGTAGGAGGCCATACTCAGTGTTTTTCAAATTCATGTAATTGAACAAATGCTTTTCAATAAAACTTTGTATCTAGAATTTCTTATATCATTATAGATTTCAACTTTTACTATTTACCAATAAACTGTTACATATTTAAATTTAACAATACAGTTTTATTCATGTTATGTTTCTAAAGGATATATTATGATTTCTACAGGTAATTTACATTAAAAATTTCTCAGTCATTACTGTACAGATGTAAATAAAAGGCATTCAAGAGATTCTAGTTCATCTCTATTAAGCTAATCTTAATATCCATGACAGTCTTCTTAGTACCTTTGACATTCAGACCCTGCAGGAGAGAAAAGTGGGAAAGATTCTGTTATTGTTGTAAATAAAAACTTTTCTCTACTAGAAATACTTCATAAAAGATTACACCATGCTGTTAAATTGCACAGGAACTGATTTGTACAGTGAAGTGCCAGGAACTTTCACACAGACAGCCTTGGTGTGCAGCCTGAAGTGCCAGCAAAATGTCAAATCTCAAGTTGGTGGCAGGAAACTGTCTGAATGGAGCCCTAAAGAGATGTATTTTTTAGCTTAAAACTAGATTAACATAGTCTGTTGATTATCCAACAAATGTGAGTGAAGTAATAGTCCCTACAATAACCTGGAATGAATTGTAAATTCTGAGTTTGACATGTAGCCTAGCAGTAGGAATGCTGACCATATGGAAAATGACATGTTCACTTACATAATATGCCTTTATATTTATGTAGAATTTATAAAATGAAAATCCCTACATGTCAATTTCATTTATGACCTCATGTCATTGGTTTATATTAGACTTTCTAACTTCTAACCCCAGGAATGTATGGATATGAATAAGGATAGGGATAGGGATATGGTTAGGGATAAGGATATACATTTGCATGTATAAAATAAGAAAAGATGTATGTAAAATTTCTAAAAGTCAAGGAAAATATATTTTTTTAATCTTAATTAAAAAATTCTGCATCTTTGTTCACAATCTGAACAATCTGACCAATCTCTCTTTATTTGAATGTAATAAAACAAGTAAATAAGATGGGCTCCAAATGAAAGAAGTTCATAGAACCTAAATTGTTTTACATTCCAAACTTTACAGGCCAGCTGTGTGTACTTCTGCTAAATTTTTATTCCATATGTGTGTACCTTAGTTAAATGCACGTTCAATGCATTTTGCAAACCATGTGAACCATTTGGGGAAATCAACTGGATTTCTCCCTTCCCCTCCAGTAAAACTGAATCTTAAGAGAAATGAGAGTTGTGAGGCTGCAGGGTAAAATGAATAAAACTGATTCACTTTCTGATGAACGAAGTGAAAATTCAAAGGTTTTGGAGAGAGAATGAAAGTGGGTGCAATTTAAGGTGTCAGAGAAAGCTTTATAGTCATTGCTAGATTTAAACTACTGCATAACTTGAGAGTTTGAGTCAGAGTGAAGGAGCCAGAGCTCTGTAACTGGCTACTTTAGGTTTTCCTAAAATAAGAGGAATCAGGAAACATAACCCCATTCTCAAAACAGTGTCTTGGTGAGCAGACAAATAAAAAGAAAATGAGGCAATATTGTGAGACCATCAACTCATACACAAAGTTTTAACCTACGTATTTTAAATCAGAAGGGGAGGCTGGAATTCCATTATGATGAGTTTACCATATGGATACATGGATACATACAGCTTTTCCAGTTTTTTTCTCTAGAAATCAAAAAGTTGCAGATCTGGAAAAAATATTCACGTGTTTTTTTCCAACTATCCAGGCATCTTCTCAGTGTGTATCACTGAAAATAGATTATACAGCAAGGAAATTAAGTAGCTAAGTTGTAGGAACTTTTGAGTAGAGGGAATTTTCTAATCTGTGCATGAATGGTTTATAAATTCTGAAAAAAATTGTTCTGCTCTGATTAACTGAAACTTATCATCTGCAGTATTCAAATATTGGCTCTTATTTTAGGCTATGTAGTTCAGGTAACAAGTAAGATCAGAAATCAGATTCCCAAGGGATAACTACAAAAGAAGAGAAGACTTAAATTTTTCACAAATGTGTTGCATAAGCTGAAGTAGGACAACAGGACGTAGAAACTGATTTTCTATTAACCTGGTGCGAAACTGGACTTTGTCACATGGAAATATTAAGAAACAATTACTTTAGCTAAGTTTCAGTGTCAAAGGCTTTCAAGGGCCTGGAAGTGCCAAACTCTCTCAGTTCCATTTGCCCCATGCCTTCAACTCCAGAGGGCTTTACTCTCAAAGATTTTTCACAGCACTTATATTACCTTTAAGCAAGGAGACCTCACTGTAATTAAACAATAAAGCTCTTTTATTGGCATAACAGAATAGAGAATGCAGTCTCCACAGAACCCTAGATTTCCCATGTACACGCCCATTTTATTACAGAAAGTAGAAAAGTTCCTAAACCCTACAACCTTTTACAGCAACTTTGGATGCTTCATTCAGAGCAGGTTTGACTGACACTCAGGAAGATGTCAAAGTGCAGTAGTCACACCTTCACTTTGAAAATGAGTGGAGGTGCTAAAGTCACTGAAGTAGCCAAAGGGAGGACTAATATGTTTGGTTTACATTACTTTTACTTCCAGGTTAGAAAAAATGCAAATTTACTTTGGTGATCTTATTGTATTCCTAAGAGTAAGGCTGGCTAGTTCAAAACCCCCCCCACAACTCAACAAAAATCTGACAACCTTGGCACATGGAAAATGTAGGCAAACAGTATTAGAGCAGCAGAGGTGTTGTAAGTCAAGAGTGGAGTGCCTTTTGCAGAGATGTATAGAGATGTTAATGCACAGCACCTGTCAGCACTGTGCCTTGAACCAGCCTGTAATATAAATCTCTCATTTTCATGAACAGTAAAATCGCCCAAACTTACAAAGAAATATAAATGCAATAAAAAATGTTTTCCCTAGCCCAAATACAGTTTATTCTTTATGAATATACATGTGCTTCTTTGTAGTATACTTTTAAACCAGGGAGCTGTCAAGAGTTGAGTAAATGGTAGCTAAAATATATGCAATGTCCTTTTGGAAAAAAATAAAAAGAAAGACTTAAATACAAACATAAACCATTTTCTAAGGCTTCTGAAATACAGTGTGCTGGTTCTGAAAATCTTTGAAGTCCCCTTGAGGATCTCCACTATAAAGTAATGGGTAAATTTACTTTATCACCCCCAGGGGCATGTTTTTTAAGATTATTTGCTAGTAAAAATAATATAAAAATAGTACATACAAGGGAAGAAAAATAACTGGTTTGTTATGAATTCAAACTCAGTAATATTTCAAAACTGGACAGACTAAGAACGTGCATATTCATATCATAAATATTTTTGCTCCGATATTTTTCATAAAAGATATTTAAAAGAAAAGCTATATTTATTATTTATTATCAATTTAGATTTTTTCTTAAATGTTTTGGCCCTGTTTTGTATTCATAAAAAACAAGTATTATTCTGATTGCTGTATAAATTAAAGGATTTATCAGATCTCAAGTAAGCACTGATATAGTTTTAAAGCAGTAACACTGAAAATGTTAAAACATCACTGATGTGCATTTTCTTATCAATAAGTCATTTTAACTTTCTGCTTGCTTATTTGCTTCTTATACCTTTTACTAATACTGAATTAATTATTTATATTTTGGGTTCTTCTTGGTTATAATGCATTCTGTGCATGAGTTTAGGAAAATCAATGAACCATCTTGTAACTGGTATATGAAATATCAATATGGCACTGTTTTTCTATATGCTTCTATAAGACACATTAGTATTCTTGTCCTGCATATAGCTTATAACACCTCAAAATGCATATCATTACATTGTTCATACCTACGCTCTTGAAATGGGCTTGATAGATAAGGCTTAGTAAGACAAAAGAGAAGACTTGTTTGTGCAAAGATTATGTTAAACTTGCTGGAAGCAATAGTGAAATCTCAGGAAAAGAAATAAAAAGAAAGCAGGCAATCTATGTGCCTCTCATCTCCCTGCAATTCCTAGAGGTTACATATAAGAAGATTAAGAAACAACACACAGACACAATTGAAAAGCTTCCTAATGAAAACAAATTTACCATGTTTGATGGCTTATATATATCATCATTTTTTGACAGCAACATAATGTGGAAAGACAATTTAATGCAATAAGATTTCACTTTCTAAGCAAATTGTTTGGGATAGTTCTCTTACAAAGAAAGAAGAATTGAAGTGACATTGGAATAACCCAGTTTGAATACTCCTAATAAGTAGTTAGGCATTGATGGAAGTGATGCTATTCTTTCTATGGTTATTTAATTTTCCTAGTGAAATTTCAGAAAACAAAGTAGCTTGAATAGATTGGTCAATATATGATATCTGTGGGCACTGTCATGACACCCTTATTTAGGCAAAACTGATTAGCACACACGTCAGACATTTGAGACAGAAAGCTGAAGAAGCCATATCCAATCCATCCCTTTGCCAAAGCAGCCATAACTGGCTTAAGTAGCAGAAAAAATATTCATGCTGTGTTCAACTTACTTATGTTAAGCTTTATAACAGTACTTCTCTAAAATACCTTACAGATCTTCTCCTTTAAAATGTTCATATAAATTAGATATTTGTCTCTTCCCTCTGTAATCTTTATGCCTGGCTATTCACATATTCAGTATCCCTTAAAGTAAACATCTTCCTTTGAGCTTGTAATCCCTTCCTTCCATTTCATCAGTGCTCACCTTATAGCAGTTAAATTTGAATTCCCTGTGTTATTATGAAACCATGAGTAAATCAGACAAGAGTGATTAATATGCTTAATGTATTGTTCATTTGACTTGTGTGCCAAACAACTTTCATACCCTTTAAGGCTACAATTTGCACTGCTTCCACTGACTTCTGCTGAAGTTCCACGGAACCTCCACTGGCATATTGCAATCTATCCAAGTGCATACATACTCCAGCAGAAACACTAAAAGTAGATATACTTTTGTTAGTAACATTGTACCAGCATTGCTTGTTTCACATATAGAGAAAGAATGAATTCTAGTAACTAGGAGAACATGAGCTACACTCATATATGACCCCCCTACTAGTACAGTTCAGCTATGTAGTTCTGGGAATTTTTTGATACAAATCAGAAGTATTTTAAGAAAAAAAAAAGTGAATACAGTATGTAGTAAAAAAAAATCCAATATGAAGTTACTTTGAAGTTTTTTTAATTTGGGCTGAATTGGTGAAAAATTTCTGCCAAAGGGAAATACCATGTGTAATACTTGTACATAGATGATTCTAGTTGAATGACCACTCCTTGTGCTGCTGTCTTGTTTTGGAGAGAGTTAGGGTGCAGTATTGACTAGACAGAAGTGATTTCTTTCACTACTCTTTTATGCATGAACCCAAAACTTTCAGCTGAGCCTATGTCAGTGATGAGGCACAGTTCAGAGTATTCTCTTTTCTGCTTCATTGCAAAAGCAGGTAGAAGTGGATGCTGAGCAGCTTACCTTTAATGATCAAACTGAGTGCTTGGTCAGCTAGATAAGCAGCTTAAGGAGTATGAAGAGTATGACAAACTTGTGGTGCACAATCTAGTACTCACAAATATGCCAGAGGGCTATAAGAAATGTCATACCCCCCTGCATAGTATGGGGCAGTACCTGCTTGCAGCAAATGAGATTCATTGCTCTCTGCTCCGGCACTACAAAAGGTAGAAGTGATCTCCTCCAAAGTCTCTGTTGTTTCCTGAAGTAGCAATGCCCTACAAATGAAACAAATTCTTAGAGCTAGATGCAGAAGTTTAGCCACTACTGCTGCTGGCAAGAGCAGGGGCTGAGGACCTTTGACTCTTGACCAAGGTCTATCTCCTGTCACAAGACATAGTCTCTCAGAGCCGTCATCCACCTCCTGTGACTACAAGAGGCTTTTAGATCATTCTAGAACAAGAGATGGAAAGAAAGACAGTAGGTGATGCTGCCTAGTTTGCTATCCTTCCATTTCAATGAGTAAGCAGTGACACAGTAGCAGTTCCCCTTTCCTCTCAAATCATGGTCACCAATCATGTAAAGAGGCTACTGATTTCTCTCTGGCCTTTTAATCTCAGTTTTTTCTCTTCTTCTTCCCGTCTGACTGTGAAATCCTCTCCCTCCTTTCTTTTTAAACTTTCATAATTTCCCTTTCATTTTTGTCAGCTTTTGTTAGCTTGCCTTAATTTGGGGGAGTTATTTATTATACCTTTGCCTAATATTACTAAACGTTCCATCTGACTAGAAGGTCATCTGACTTCTGGCAGGTGAATATTAACTGTGCCAGATTCCTCTGCAGCCCATGAACCCTGTGAATCAGGCTATTGTGAGGCATCCTCTCCCTATGTCTTCTCATTTCAAAATGGGAATCCTGGAAGGACAAAACCCTGGTAGTCTCAGCCCTCTTCATTGGTATAGATGCCTTTTCCTCTTCTCTAATACCTAAGACTTTATTTTCTTAAGTGTGTGCTTTCCATCCCTCAGGTTTTTAGCATGATGCAAGTCTCCTGGTTGCCTCGTGTATGGAGACTGAATGATGTCCTATGCAGTGGTCAAGTGCAGCTCCTTCTCAGCCCTTTTCTTTGGAGCTATTGCCCTTAGAACAGCTTTTCATTAAAGCAAAGATCTGAACACAAAAATCAGCTAGCTCTCCTAATGGTGCTTGTAGACAGTTGCTAATTAAGACCTTTAGTTAAAGTTAATAATTGTGTAATATATTCAAAATAATTAAATGTAAACTAATAAAAAATAAATTGTTGAGGGAAAGAACTTGTGAGGATATACCAGGGATATAGAGGGCTCTCTCTAGAGGGCTCACAGACTGAGGGACAGTGAATGGTCTCAGTGAATGTTCTTTTGATTCAAGCTTTACAAGCCTTACAAGCCTGTGCATTGATGGCATTGAATAACTAATAAAATTTTAAATTAGTTTTGAATAAATCTGCTAAAAAGAGAAGAAGACAAAAATAAAGGAATTTCAAGTGAGTTGTCTAGGGTTTCAAGCAAGTCAAGGGATTGAAGGAAGACCATTCATTTTCTTGTTATGGATGACAGATGGATTTTAATTCTCTTCTAAATACAGAACTTTGGTTTTATTTAAAGTGAAAAGGATTTTCTTTCTCCCAAGTGATCTAAAAGATGTCTGTCTGAAAATTTTCTCTCTAAACACATACTTTTGTTCATTGAGCTGAAAAATCAGTTATTCCAATAACCATGTGCCAGCAAAGCACTCCTAACTATAAACATGTTTTCAGAAAAGTCATTCTATATTAGAACAAATGACTGATACTACTGAATAAAAAGATCATTGTTTATTTGGCAAAGGCAGAATTCTAAAGAGAAGAAATTATTTCTTGTGCAAAAAAAATCTTCTTTATTCTATCTCCTTTTACAGGTGCTTGCTTAGCTACACTATCATATATTATTTTTCCATTCAATTTTCAAGAAAAAAAAAATTAATTCTATATTGAGTAACATAAACATAACCATTTAAACTAGCTCCCAGTATAATACATAACTTTGCTTTGTACTTTCAGACAGACAGAGTTGCATATTAACTCTTCAGAGAGCTTTTCTCTGCTTGGCCCAGGCTTAGTCTCTTTAACTAGCACATTTTAGCTTGATTTGAAAATGATTCCCAAATGTCCTTGTAGATGCTGCAGGCTTTTGGTACGTCTGTGCAGGCAGGGCACAGATGTGTTTGAAGCTGCTCTTCTAGATCCCATAAAAGCAAAATAGCAAGCTCAAGTCCTCTTTGTAGGTCCTCATATAAGAAAGTGCGAAAGGCAAGAGGGTGTGTACATGTAGGAGGGATCATAAGATGTCTTATGCTTCTTACTTCTGCTGTAAAAAGGCACTTCCCTAGGAGGAGCAGGGCTTCACAGAGAGAGCCCTGAGAGCTGTTGAAAGTAGATGGAAGAGATGCTATTGTTCACATCTGGGCAAGGGAGGTCCTTTCTGACCCTTCAAATCCTTATTCTTCCTTACCTTTTTCAAAGTTTTCGACCCACACCCACATAAATAATCTGGTTTGGGAACTAAGTTGAAAAAGCATTTTAATTGGAAACCTTAAGATGTTTTGGCTCCTCTCCTTACCTTTCTGTTCTTGTTTCACTCAGGAAACACAATTTAGCAATAATTACAAACTTTTACTTTGAAACTATATATACTAATTAATACAAGAAATATGTTCTTTTCCCACTTCCTCACTTTATAATTGATGAGGACTACCAAAGCTGATTCGGCAAGAGACTTGAAACTCAAGATTTGAGAGGTGCAGAGCAGGACAACAAGTGACTATGGGAATAAGTTGAAAAAAGAGGGTCTCTGATTGGAATTAAGGAAAAATCTTTTCATCACGAGGACAGACAAACATAGGAACAGGTTTTCCAGAGAGACTGTACAGTCTCTGTCCTTGGTGGTTAGCAAAGTTTGACTGGACACGGTCCTGAACAGCCTGGTTTGATCTCAGAACTGACTCCAATTTGAGCAGGGAGTTGGACTAGAGATGTCCTGAGGTCCCTTCTTCCCTGAATTATCTTATGAAGTCAGGTCTTTTTTATGACTCAGTCTGGTTGCCTTTCAACAATTCAAGAGTAATTGTTGAATTTTGACTAATTCTCTATATATTTAAAAAAGATTATTAACATCAGAGATCATTTTATATAAACCATTCTCTTTTAAGTTTGTGCCACCTTTTATTTCCTTACTTTTCTTTTAAACATTAACAATAGGCTGTTAGCTTAAGCGTGTACATAAGTTTAATTAATATGCTGCTTCTGTTTTTTCCAGATCATTAATGAAGATGTTAAAAACTGACTTAACACATTGCTTTGCTTATACTCAACAGAAGTAATGAAAAATTACCTCCTTTGTAGGAGTAACCCAGTGTGCTAATTCCTTACAATAATTGGCACCAATGTTGCTATAGCTCATAATTAGCTGAATATCAATTAGCTTGAAATATCACTGAGATATTTATATTAATGTTAGCCTAATGCTTCATTTACATTTACAGCTGGTTTTAATTATTTGAACAATCACCAAAAAATTAAAACCTACAATCAGCGAGGTTTCACCTTCACAGATGATTTTCTGGGAATTTAGGAAACAAAACAGACATAAATATGATAAATTATTCCAAGGGCTTTGCCTTTGCAATTACCTGTCAACTGCTTTTTATTACAGCAGTTGAATGTTGTATATATGTTTATTAAGCTCTAATTAAAAACCCCACCAAAAAAAACCCCAAAGCCAAACAGAAAAAAAACCAAAACCCTCAAACCACAAACCTCAGAAACCCCTGTTTCTCTCCTCTTTATGTGTCTCAGTAGAGTGGAAATTGCCACCTGTTGATTTTTTTTAATGTGATAAATTGTTCAAAAAGTGGAGATGTACTAGCTTTATTCTCTTTTCACGTTTTACAATGCTATGAACTTATTTACAATACATTTGTAGAGACAGGTTTTCCTCTTCTGCCTATCAAGTTTCCCCTTCAGCCACAGTGGAAGCAATTGGTGAAAAATATTTTTAACATGTTTATCAGAACTATTTTCTCAAAGAGCAAGCAGGAAGATAAACAATCTTCTCACTGGTACTTTCATGAGACTTCTCAATTCAGTCACAAATACATGAGCTGGAATTTTCTAAAAATGCTTTGGAAAACTATGTTCCCAAAACCCTTTGAAGAAAATTATCTGCGTGTCCTATTCCCTTATTTTCTTTCAAAACCTAGTCCATAAATCCAAAACATAGAACCATACAAACTACTATGAAGGAAATTATCCCAGACAAAACCAGTACATCCTCAAAGAAAGAATTGCTGAAGAATTTTCAGTAATTCCTGGTTATAATATTTAACTATTCACAAAATCACAAAATTGTTTAGGTTGGAAGGTCTTCTTGAGATCTTCTAGTGCAATGCTCTTGCTCAAGCAGGGTCAGCTAGAGCTAGTTGTCCAAGTTCATGTCCAGAGAGGTTTTGAATATCTCCAGTGTTTGACCACTGAAAGTAAAAAAGTGTTTTCGTAAGTGAGTGATGGAGCTGTGGTTGGTTGACTTTGGCCAGCTCCCAGATATCCACCCAGTTGCTCTTTCACTCCCCTTCCTCATGAACAAGAGAGAGAATTGTGAAGCAATAGTTAGGAAGTAGTCTATGTCGTTATGCTCTAACATATTTGAAGCAAAAACTGGGCAGATATTGGCACATGGAGTTGAGTCTGCAAGCATCAGACATAGTTGATTTGTCTGGCATGAAAAACATGCAGATGTATCTGAAGATTGCAACTGAATTTTGAAGAATCAAATAATTATAGGATAATTCAGGTCAAAAGTTACCTCAGAAGGTGTCTAGTCCAGGTCCCTGCACAAAGCAGTGTCAGCTATTGGATCTGACAAGGTTGCTTTATCTAGTTGGGTAACCACCAATGAAGGGGACTGCACAATCTCTCTGGGCAACCGGCCCCATTTTTTGACTGTCCTCACGGGGAAAAGGTCTCTGAATATGTTAATTTATATCTACTTATTACATCTGATTGTTTTTTTCATAGAAAACTTTGTATCAGCAGATGTTTTTTCTACGAAATTGAAATTTTCCACAGTTGCAATTGAAGTCTAGTATTTTGCCTGACAGGAGTTTTGGAAGACACTACAGAAGGCAGGTCTTCCTGATCTTCAACCAGACCTTATAGAAGGGTAGCCTGTTTCAGGTATCCTACCTAATAAATTTCCAGTCAAGTTAAACAATATTCTGGAAATCTTGCATCTCTTCCTGTGCTATCCAAACTTTTGGTTCCTTTTTCTCCTAATGGGATTTTTATTTTCACTTTTTGAAATGTCTTGTTTGCCAGCCCTGATAACCGAAGACCAGATATCTCATTTGCCTTACAGTTGGAAGCCTCTTCAGTCTTCATCATAGAAACTTTTCCTCTTTATGGAAACCTCATTCTTTTTGTATCTTATTCTGTTTTTCTTATGATATATGAAAAAGAAATGTGAATATTAGAATATATGTAGGCACCTGACTAAATGAACTAACATTCAAAAGAGCAAAATATGTAGCAGTTTCTACCAGAACACATGAATATTTCTGTAATAACTCTGAGAAAGAAAATCCTAGCAGTGGGAATATTTTTTTTTCTTCTTTTCCTTTCTAAAGTTAATGCCTCTTAACTTAAAAAGCCTTACATACATCATCTTGACAATAAATTTACAACTACTTTGTTTCCTTTAGACTAATTGATTAGGGTAAGCTAGTTATTGAAATGGTAGGGAACTAAACTGTACATGTCTGGCCTACTGTACTTTAAGAATGAGACTTGTGTTCTGAATCCTGACAGTTTGATGAGAGGACATACTAGTAGGACAAGAGATTTTGAAGTTTAAAAATTTGTTTAAATATAAAGCTTGTTAAAGGCTATACATATTAATCTGAAAACAATTGAATAATGTAACATTGAAAGAAAGGTTACTGTAGATTAGAGACTTTGTTAATAATCTAGATAAGAATGATAGAAGAACCTTTCATGATTATAACATAATTTTACAAACAGCAAATCAATATTCTAATTAATGAGGCAACGGTCAGAAGGTTTTTTTTTTTTAAATAAAGACAACTATTAAAAAAAGTCTTAATTTTGAAATCAAAGTCAAAATCAAAAGTATGATGCATTGTCATTTAAACACTCAATTGACAGGTTTGACTTTGTCGTGGAAATGCTCTCCAAGTGAGGTTGTTAGCTGCGTAACTACAGCAATTGTACTGGACAATTTAGACATGAACTGTGGAGAATTACAGTCCCTCTGTTTTGTTCTTTCTACACCATTCTGGAATGTATAGAGTAATATTCTTATAGGTTCTCTGCAGAAAGGGAAGAAGGAATGATAAAATATGTAAATTGCTATACTCTTCTTGTAAAGTCCTTAAAAAAACATTCTCAACACCTATCAGCTTCTAAAACTGCAATAATTCCATGTGTAGTTTTCTAATTGCTGTGCCTTCCTCCACATCTGTAACCTCAGTCAGAGCAAGAAGACTTGCAAACATCTTGCACACACTGCAACCACTAAGAGGATGTCCTCCTTCCTACACAAAATTTGATGGACTAATTAAAATATTCTTTATCTGGAGGATAGGCATGGTCCTTTCCTCCTAGCCAATTTATCTGGTGTATTAACAGTACAGATTATAATCACAGATGTCAGTGAATGTTTCTAGGCACATTTAATACTCTAACTAAATACAATGTTATTAAGACACTTGACCAGTAATGAGGTATGACACCAGCTAACACCAATGGAAAAAGTGTTTGGGATTACTTATCTTCTGAATCCTTTAGTCTTTTCAACTGGTGAGACTTAAATACTCTGTTATGCAACTAAATTTTAAATAATCTTTGCAGATTCAGCCTGTGTTGTGACTTCCTTTGCATTTCTTCACTTAAACATGAGGTAGCTCTTGTGAGAGGCAAGTTTTGGGGTGTTTTGGAGAGGGGAGATAATTCTTTTCTTCTTCCCTTTGGCTTTGAGCATACGTTCAGATTTTCTACCAGTGTCCTTATGATGTGAGAAGGCAGAAAATTTATCATGTATTAGAACACACCCAGGTTTAAATGCACCATCTAATTAATGTTGTTGTGCACTAGACAGTCCCTCATTGGTCACACTACGTAACTGTGGTTAGCCTTGCAACCAAGGCACACTACAAGCGCCTTGGAATACTTAGCTCTGTCCCCAGTTCTCACACATCATTTTAGGGAGTATTGTGTGAATTTAACAGAGCCTGAAATGGGTTCAAATGGTTTAGAGCCTAAACCATTAGGTTTGGATACTTATCCCTTAGATAGCCATAATTAGGTGAGAATAATGTTTTCCATTAAGTTTCATAAATAGCTTTGAATATCTGGACATTATTTACTCAGTCCCAAAATTTCAGACTATAAAACTGGGCAATTACATTTCTTTTCTTCTGCAGTCTGCGTGTTATACATGGCAGATTCTTATGACACTCAGTAAAGGAATCATAATCTGGGCTAGAGAACCTACCCTGTTTTTGTTTAAAACCATTACCCTTTGTCCTGTCACAGCTGGCCGTACTAAAAAGATTTTCCCCATCTTTCCTATAGGCCCCCTTTAAGTACTGAAAGGCTGCAATAAGGTCTCCCCACAGCCTTCTCTTCTTCAGGCTGAACAACCCCAACTCTCTCAGCCTGTCCTCATAGGAGAGGTGCTCCAGCCCTCAGATCATTTTAGTAGCCCTCGTCTGGACCCGCTCCAACAGTTCCATGTCCTTCTTGTGCTGAGGGCTCCAGAGCTGGACGCAGGACTCCAGGTGAGGTCTCACCAGAGCAGAGTAGAGGGGCGAAATCACCTCCCTCAAACAGATGGGGAAAAACTAACCAAACCAACCTCAAAACTTCTGACAGTTAACGATGCTCACATGTCTACATTTTAACAAGGTATAAAAAAGGAATATACTAAAAAAAATTAAAAAAAAAAAAAAAAAAAGGTATTTTTTATCTCTCTCCTTTTAAAATTTCTTATAATAACCATTTTTGTTTTATACTCCAATCCAAAAGTTGCTTCAAGTGCTTCTAAATTCTTAACCTTATTTAATATCTACATGATATTTTCCTGTGTATGATACAATATAATGTAGTTATTTTTAAATCTGAAATGGAAAGAAAAAAACTTCTACAAATTTATATGAAGTTCTGGAGCTATGCATGTGACATAATAAGGAGATAAAAATAAGACTACTATTTTGAATAAAAGATTAATTTTTGTTTGCTTAATTATTGTTTTAAGGAAATGTCAACTTTGGGAAAAAATATAAAACAAAAGTTTGTACAATCAATGAATAGGACCACAAACAAGCCCTCTTGTCCTTTACATCAATATAAATATGGATAAGCTCCTCAGCTTCATTAGTGCTATTTGTGACACATAACCGTGACAATGGAAGAAAGGTAGGAGCTCTAATTTTTCAATATTTGTACTGAACACGCTAGTAAAAGAATAAGTCACCTAGGTTTAGGAAACAAAAGAATCAGACGTTGGAAGCGAAAAATGCAGTAATCTAGTATTCACACCTTGCCTAAAGGTAGTGATCTTTTTTTTGGCAAAGAAAAATTGATAATATCTCCCAGGTCTCTGAAACATGACTTTAACAGCTGGAGACTGAGAGTTTCAAGTAAAAGTAAAGCCTCAAAGAAGTAGAATGCCTTGAAGTATAATTGGAGTTTTGCTCATTAAGGGCAAACCTGTGAAGACTTGACATTTAATCAAGTTTTCAGCTAGAGTTCCTAAGAAAATAGTCTTGAGAAAGTTGAACAGAGGACTGAGATTTCTTTTGCAGTGTTACCTTTTGGCATGAATCTTAGAGTCACTCTCTCCTTTTTTGAGAATCCAATACTGTAATTGGGAACTTTTTAGCCACATGTTGACCAAGAAAAGCATAAGCTAAAGGAAGTTGCACTGTCCTACTCGTTGGAAACATTGTCGTTGTTCTAAGTATTTAATTGATTTCCCCTCTAGACAGGTTCTGACTCTTTGGTACAGCTCTATGAAGGACTAAAACTTGAGGCAAACTACTCCAAAATAGACTGAGTCTCTAACAAAGAAAACATGAGAGCCAACAGTATAATGGTTGTTGAGAAACATCACTTTTTCTGTAGTTCTATACACTGCATTTCTGTAAAGATGGCAAAGCCACCTCTGTTTCAGACCATAAACGACTGCAAAAATTTACTCAGGGTCTGCCGCCCTGTGTGATTCAGATACAGTTCTCTCTCTTTCTTTTTTTTTCTTTCTTTTTTCTTTTTTTTTCACCTTTGGTAATGTCCCTTTCCCCACATCATTAATTATTCACTTATTTTTATCTACATCCTTTCTGTGAACAGCAGCCCACATTTACAGCCTTTCTCCATTTGCTGTTTTCTCATAGAAGATTACCGTTACTTCCTACCCTTTCCTCTTTCTTCCACACATTATCACTGCCAAGTTTTATACAGTTATTCCAGGAGGGTGATTATGAGTCTTTGAAAGTTTGCCTACAGCTTTTATGCAATGACCAACATCTGTGCTATTAAGATTTCTTGGATTCACTGCTGGTTAAAGATATGTATCTTACATAATAAGTAACTAAGAGCAAGTTTTATACACTCATTGTTTCCAAGACAACTCATGTCTTGCATGATTTCTTTTTAATCCAAAATGTATCATACCTGGTGAGTATAAAGACTAGTTATGATAAGTTGCTACCATGTCTCATACTCAAGTCAATGAAAAGCCAGCAGATTAAAAAAAAAAAAAAGTCATAATATTTATTGAGCTAGAGTACCCTCAGGTTGATGATTTACAAAAAAAAGCATCAACAGCAATAAAAATTTACTGAGTCCGACTGAGTCTTAGCATTTTGAGAAGCAGCTTTACTTGCAGGAGAGATTAATTTATCAAATTGAGAACAAGAAATGAGGTCAACTATCCAGCCTGCTCTAAAACACCCCCAGTGATCAAGGGTCTGTATTTTTGCCATTAAGTTGATGCTTACCTTTTGGATAATTTCTGGACAATTTCATGCTACCAGGCACTGAAATTGCTATTTTCAAAATCTCAGGGAAACAACAACACTGACAGGTTTGACTCATCCAAGAAGAGATAATTGCGTATAATAGATTCGAATTTTATGTGCGTGGAATAGATTAAAGAACAACAGGTATTTAAACTGTAACCTGAATACTTTGGTCCCGGAATCTAATGTGAAAGATTTATAAAGGAGTTAGTGTTTCCTATTGAAAATGCTGTTTGGTTGAAAAGACCAAGTTGAGTCTATAAACTCTGTCAAGAAGGTAGTTTGTTTAGAACATCCCAGTGCTAAGGCAATCACTTGCAGTCTTTTCTTTATTATACCTGTGCATATTGAGTGGAATTGAAATACCCAGTGCAGGAAAGTGGTATTCTCGGATGCCTTTGCTTTGACTTAATGCTTGTGGGTATACTTTAGTCACAGTTTTGCCAGACCATGAAAAGAGCCATCTGGAATACATCTAACTGAACTCTTGAGTCTGGATAAAGAGAAATCTAAAAGTTACACACTGTTTGAATCAGTTCTTCCTCTGTCAGAGCAGAGTGTTGGCTTAGAAAGTGTCCTAGGGCTTTCTTGAAAGCACTGGAGGGTCTGAGCATACAACTGGTTAGGCATATCATCAGAGACCTTATGCTGTATGTGTATGTAATATACAGATGTTTTAAACACATACAGAATGCCTAGCTCTAGGTTTGCTGGGCTTTTGCAGACCACCTGAAGATACACAGTAGGTCCAACAGGTCTAGGGTCAGACCTCCAATAATGTTAAAACATGTCCAGAATGCTGGAAAGGTTAAAAAATATTTTTTCTCAACAAAGCCAGGCAATATAAAACATCTTGTTCACATATTTCTGTATTGAATTATAGGATTATCTTCAAGAAGTTTCACAGAATATTAGCTAATTTATTCATAGTATTTGAGAAAATATACAGTGTAACGCAAGTAAATAATTTTCCCTTGAAATAACACTTTATAGGCCACACAATATATTTTAAAGAGAGGATAAAATGCAAAATATTTTAAAGGAAAACCTGCATCCCACAATATGAAAAATAGAGACTATAGAAGCCTCTCACCTGTTTTTATTTGACTGATTATATTTTCCAGGATCCTAATACAGGGTTAATTACTCATGATATACCATCCCAAGACTTATTTTCTGGGTTTGCCTTTTAAACAGTGCAGGATCTCAAATTTTTCAAGGTATTTTTCTACACTCCTACAGAATTCTGTGTATTCTGGGTGTGCCAGCTGAGCCATTTAAGCAGCAAAACCAGTTGTGTAGTGAGTACAGTACTGATAGATCTCTGAAGCCTGTGGTATCAGAACCTAAATCTCTGAGTCCTGCAATCTGATGTTCGTGTTTGGATTGTTACAGCTGTGCATAGCCTAACAGGCTTCTTCTAGTCACCAGATCTAGCTCGTTGAATTTTGTTGTATAGATGAACCTGAGAATAAGTAGGACCACCCGCAGAACAAGATGGAACAAGATGACAAGATAACCAACGTTATGTTTCAAAGTATCACTTGTCTCTGTCTATCACTTTGAGAAAAACTGGCATGAAGGGTTTGACTGACATCTGCAAAGTGCTGAAAGGATATAAAATAAACAAATTGGCAACAGAGGAAAATCTTATTTCCCTAACACCCTTGACTTACAGTTATACATTTTTTACAGTAATAGTAGATATGATGTAGGTACTGTTTAGCAGGCACTAAATGTCAGTTAGAAATACATTTTTAACTTTGCAGTATTCCTGCAGTAGAACATACTTTTTTTTACAGCTTTTGGGGGTAATATATATATTATTTCCATAGGAAATGCTGTATATACATGATTCGTTTCATCAAAACAAAAGGTGGGTTTACACTTTTAACAGATCCAGAAATAAATGGGATAGAAATTTACCTTATAAAGGATCTTATTGTAAATCTGTGGCCTGTGTATAAATTAAACTACCTGATATTAGCCCTTTAAGTCTCAAGTATTAAATTGTAATCTATTTACAGTTGATTTAGAAAGAGGAAGAAATAGGTGCAAAGCAAGAGAAGAGTTAATATTGATTAAACATTGGAGGACCCACTGAAAGACAGAGTTCTTCCAGCAAGTCCTAACTCATGAAAACATACCTGGCTTAATTTGTTTAGTATATGCAGATCTATTGTATTGCTTGGGTGTGTGTATTTGCACTTACTTGGGTGAGGCCTGGCGTTGAGGGGGCATCTGGTATCACCTGTTTGTGTGTACATAGGTGAGAGAGAACTAAAACTGCCTGTTAGAGAGGGAGCATCTGGCATCAACTGCAAAGAGGCGAGCTCAAGCTGTTGAAACCATCTGTGATGAGGAGAGAGATAGAGATACAAGCTTCAGAGACCAGCAGAAAGTACCAAAACTGAAAAGCTACGTTCATAAATAGCAAACCTGTTCCAAATAAGTTTGTTCCAAATAAATTCTTAAGTACAGACACTTTCTGGATGCTTATAGAAAGAAACAGTGAACTTTCCCTGGTGACAGAGCTGTCAATCTCTTCTGCCTGGACAAGGCACGTCAGACATCAGGAGTCTCCACACACCCTATGTATGGTGCACATCATAAGTCCACAGAGGTTCATGTGCTGTAACAGGAAAAAGCCTTTTGACTTTAATTTTTAAGGTGAAAAGGCAGACATGTCAGTCCTTGAAAACATCCATTCCTAAGCCCCACTCATCCTCCTGACCCGTACTACTGAAAACAGTGCTGTAAAGATATTTATTTATACCTTTGAGGAAGAAAATTTTGCCTCTTTCTTAATCTTATTTAAAGGTGTCTCCTTTAAACTGACCTGAAATATTTCTAGGTGGATTTGTGCAAGTCACTGTGTTGTTATTTGCCTCAAACCTAGGCTAACACAAACCCTCCTTCCTGGAGCTCTCATTTTATAAAACTTCCTATTGCTTTTAAAACCCTGCAGGGTTAATGCCCACCTCATCTGCAGTTGAATATATACATTGAGGATGCAGATTCCTACTGCCTGTTTGTTGCATTTTTCACACAAACTGTCATTTTCTCACATTCCCATTTCTGTGTCGAAACAACTCCAAAAAATCCTCACTTCCACTTTAAATCCTTCCTTCAAGCCTGTCTGTGTGGCAATGATAGAAACCTCTTGTCAGTGATTAACCAGCTGGTATGACCACTGCTTATTGCACTGGTTACAGCTGTCTTACTGCTATTTTTGTGTTTCCTCTCCATCTGTCTTATCCACCTGCTGTCTCTCATTTCAAACTTAAATTTAAGCTCCCTGGACAAAAACTCTCAATTTGTTATGCTTGTACAGTGCCTAGCACAGTGTGTCCTTAGCTATGTGTTCTCCTTCAAAACAAACAAATACGTGCTAAGCTGACTGAGAAAGAGGGACAGTGCAGATTCTGTATCTCAAGGAGGATTTACACTGTCTGTTCACTGATGCAGAATCTTGAGCGAGTTTAAACACTGCTGGTCCTCTTGGCAAATGACCAGGGAATTTGGATGATATAGAACATTTTGAGTTCCAGGCTGTCATGATTGGACCATAGCAAAGGCTGAACAGGGTTGTCTTTACACATAAGTGGGAAAGGTAAACTCAGGAATATACCCATTGGAGGAAGGACAAAACCTATACTTTAGGTACTATAACATTCATACACATATTTGTACAAGTTTCATTATATTGTGCACAATATTGTAAACAATACGGAAGTGCATACACGATGTTTATGCTGTAACGCCATTTACTTTTCACATAGCCACAGAACAGGCTGAGGAATAGCCACAGAATCTCAAAGAATAGAAAGTGGAAATTATGGAGTTGTGTTCTAGCTTCACCACTCTGAACTTTTCTTCTGATATTCTGTGCCAGTGCCCAATTTTAGAGGTACTTTAGGGATTTAATTACATCAGAGATTTTTTAATTTATTTTTTTTTTTAAATTAAGAGGATAGCTTTCCTTCCAAGAATGCTTTCCTAAATATTCCCAGGTCTAATTCAAATGTTATACACCATATCTCTATCAGAGTTCAAATATCATTCAATAAATTCAATGTATTGTAGAAGCATGCTGGTAAAGCCATATATTGAGAAGGCACTTCTGTGATAAACTCCTGTGTCTAAACATGTGACATTGTGGAAAAAAAAAACCTCTATGACATCAAATTTCTTATACTAAGAAAAATTTGCCTAGAGGCAAATTTACATGCTCAAATTTAGAAAAAAATCCACTTCTTCATAAATTTGCACCTATGTAAGAATGGAGACATGATGCTTTAAAGCACTATTCAAGTGCTTGATACTTTTTTTTGACATCCACAGCTTGCATACAGAAGGAGTAGGCTGGAATAAAATTGGGCTATAAATTTAAGGTACAAAAAGTAAAGTGCAGCTATCTGTACAGATTGTCTTGTCCTGTTCTATGGATGTCTGCCAACAGCTTAGGTTTATTTATTTTATGTTGAAAATTCCCCAGATCTTGTCCTTGGTAGTTCACTTCTTTGCTAAACTTCAGATGTGTGTAGTACAATGACAGATCTAGCAGAGATATTATGAATGAGTGGAAACTCATGAACATAATTATTAAGATTTAGAATGACATTAGTATTTTCTGTGCTTTTATTACTGATTTCTGTGTTATCTTTTCTGAACTGATAACTTTATTTTTATGGTGCTAAAAAAAAAGATAAAGCAAGAATCCAGTCCCAAATTTTGCATAAGTATCAGTAATAAAAAAATAGAGAAGATACACAAAAATGGTTGAACAACTGAAAAGCCAACCAACCAACCAACGAACATCCTTCCCTCACCCCAAAAAAACATCCAGGGAAAAGCTTCAGAAATTCTTAAATTTTGGCTTTGCACATTTCTTTGCCTCTACTCCCAGGAGCACTTCCCAAATAGGAACATAACCTAGCAGCATCTGAATTCCCTTCCTTGCTTTCCTTCTCCTCCCTCAGCCCCCGTCCCCACACCCACACCCTTTGGCTTCTATGCAAAGAAATCACAGACACCACAGGTTGAAGGGAAACAGTGAAGTGGTCCGAGAGATCCTCTGATCGGGGTGATTAGGAAACTGCAACCCTCAGGCACTCTGCAGCTTGCCCCAGCAGGTAATCGTAAATTGGTACACCAGGGATTAAGTCTTTTAGACTTAAATAGAGAAAAGCAAAACAAGAACCACAGGCAGGAAACTGATTTGCAAATTCACAAAAGAATTGAGAAATATTGTAAGGCTGCTTTCTTTTTCTTTTTTAAACACTGAGGGATTTGCTATTAGAATAAACTGCTAAGTGGAGTAATAAGATGTTTTAGTTGACCCCAGCTGCTTTTACCATGCATATATTTTTGTCAGCTGGAAGGCATTGTGATAAATGCAAGATGATTTTGACTAAATTATTTTGTATAGTATGATACAAAATTTATTATATCTTCTGGTGTTAGATTTGTTTTAGAAGTGTGGGCAATGGGCCAAGGGAGGTGATTTTCCCCCTCTACTCTTTGAGACCCCACCTGGAGTATTGCTTTCAGCTCTGTGTCGAGTGTAAGAAAGACATGAACCTGCTCAAGCGGGTCCAGAGGAGGGACATGAAGATGATCAGAGGGCTGGTGATACCTTAAGGGTTAAAAGACCCCCAGATGTAAGCAGCTTACATGTATAAGATTTAGGCCTTATTGTCTAGTTTGCTGATGCTTTGCTAAAGTCAGTAGTATAGTTACTTAGTAAATTTAGAACCCTATTCAAGGACGGGAAGAATCAGGAGGGGAT
>JAKFQP010000082.1:9166572-9209407 GCA_023375905.1 Nycticorax nycticorax
CCCCATGCAGCACAGAGGGATGGGAATGGGTGTTGGGGTCAGTTCATCACACGTCCCTGATGCTTCTTCTTCCTCAGGGGAGGACTCTTCCCCTCCTCCAGCATGGGGTCCCTCTCATGGGAGACAGTCCTCCATGAACTTCAGTCCTCCATGAACTTCTCCAACATGAGTCCTTCCCACGGGCTACAGTTCTTCACAAACTGCTCCAGCATGGGTTCATAACTTCCACGGGGTACAGTCCCTCAGGAGCAGATTGCTCCAGCATGGGTCCCTTGTGGGGTCACAAGTTCTGCCAGAAAACCTGCTTCGGCGTGGGCTCCTTTCCCCATAGGTCCACAAGTCTTGACAGGAACCTGATCTGGCACAGGCTTCCCACGGGGTCACAACCTTCTTCATTTGGGCATCCATCCGCTCTGGTGTGGGGTCCTCCATGGGCTACAGGTGAATATCTGCTCCACCACAGCCTTCCATGGGCTGCAGGGGGACAGCCTGCCTCACCATGGTCTTCACCATGGGCTGTAGGGGAATCTCTGCTCTGGCTCCTGGAGCACCTTCTCCCCCTCCTTCTTCACTGACCTTGGTGTCTGAAGGGCTGTTTTCTCTCACATCCTCTCACTTCTCTCTCCAGCTACTGTGCTGCAGCAGGTTTTTTTTTTCCTTCTTAAGTATGTTATCATAAAGGCATTTCTACTGTCACTGATTGGCTTGGCCTTGGCTAGCAAGAGACACAGGGAAAACTTCTTGCAGCTTCTCACAGAAGCCACCCCTGTAGCCCCCCCACTACCAAAACCTTGTTACACAAACCCAATACAGGGGCCTACAAGAAAGCTGGAGAGGGACTTTTTACAAGGGCATGCAGTGATAGGGCAAGGGGTAATGGTTTTAAACTGAAAGAGGGTAGATTTATATTAGATATAAGGAATTTTTTACAATAAGGGTGGTGAGGCATGGGCACAGCTTGCCCAGAGAAGCTGTGGATGCCCCATCCCTGGAAGTGTCCAAGGCCAGGTTAGGCAGGGCTTTGAGCAACCTGATCTAGTTGAAGATGCCCCTGACCATGGCAGCAGGTTTGGAAATAGATGATTTTTAAGGTCCCTTCCAACCCAAGACATTATATGATTCTATGATTCTATTTAGAGTTTTGAGCATTACAGGTTTAGTCCATCCCCTGCCAAAGCAAGTTTTTAGGGTTTGGGCTTTATTCTTTGTTTGTTTGAGATTTCCTAATATTGATTACTTTTCTGGGAAATAATTTGTTGGTCTTGGTTATTTTCAATTTAAAAACTTCAACAAATCTGAGCATGCAAATTCAAGTGAAGTTTCTCTCTGTCTCCTTCCCTTTTGTTCTTTGAGAAAGTATACATCCCATTTAAGGATACAGGCATAGAAAATTGATTTCACTGAACTGGAAAAGAATTTGTACCATCAGTGTAATTATGTAAATTAAATTTGTATAAACTTTCTCAAAAATAAACCAGACTATTTACCCATCAACATAAACATGAGGTCTAAACATCTAAAATTTTCAGTTCCACAGTGTTTTACCTAATGGCATTTGCAAGTGACAGCACCAATGTTTATCTCCAATATTCAAGTTCAAAGTTAGCAAATTACAATTACTAACATGTATGAAAACTACCTTTACTCAGGCAGTGGTCAAAACTCTGTGATAACCACCACTGTCACCCAGAATGTGAAAACATAGTTTCAGGTGACAGACAGTGAGAAGCAATTCAGTTACATTAATTTCTGTAATTGCTCATATTTCTACTTTTACAGTAGCACAGTCTCCTTCTTTGAATGTCCTTAATAAGAAAGATGATTAAAAAGTCTGTAGGGTTACTGATTAATCTACTTATTCATTACTTTCCACCACCATTTGTTTTCTGTATGTTCTGCATCAATACACTTAATCTCTCTCTCTCTCTCCCCCAGTTAGCAATGTCTCTGAGTGTTCTTTTTTTTCTGATTTGGGGCTATTTCATAGACTTTAATTTGCTAAATTAATGTAGATGGAAAGCACTAATTGTAGTGGTATTTTTTTGCAGTCTTGTCATCCACTGTTATGATAGTAAACCTATAGTGTGGCACATTAATTAGATATAGGCTAAATGCATCCGTGTGATTTTAGTGCTGAGGAATCTAATGTTTGAAAGAAGTAGCCTGGCACAGGGCTTCCCATGAGCTAACTGGTTCTACATGTGGATACAGTCATTGGCTTCAGTAAGTGCAGGGCGTTAACAAAATTCAGAAAGATATTTCTAGTCTTCCTTTAGTAACAAAACCAGGAACCAGAGCACAGTACCATATAAACTTTCTTTCCTATACATGGTTGCTGTGATAGTATGTTCATCCAGGATGTCTCACTAAATACTATTGCAGAAGTATATTTGCACTGTTTTGAGATGGAGATTAATAAGCAGCTGAACCTGTGTTTCAGCATGCAGTTCATTATATGAATTGGTCATAAAGCAATACGAAAATAACATAATGATCAAAAAGTCTGTGCATTCCTCTCCAAGGACCTTTCAGATATAAAGAATGATGGATACAAGAGTCCATTGCCTGGTTTCATTGCTAATTTTCTTTCCAGGTACATAGTGTTTAAAGAAATAAAGCATGTTTCAGTAATTTTTTACTTTGGACAAGTGACCTGAAGGTCTTCCATCTTTTGCAGATATACAGAAATGAGAAATAACTGAAGTGTATATATATATATATATTTAGTATTTATAGTCTTATTTTAGATCAGCTGTAACTCCAGTCACAATTTTTTTTTTTTTAATTGGAGTACGTCCTGTGGAACTTGGTGACCTGTTTCATTTTGGTGTACTGTCCCCTCCCTTCCCCCCCAAAAAAGGTAGCAAAACCCCCAAGAAAAAAATGCTGAAGAACGCTAAGACTATTAACTGAAGAACTCCAGAGACAGGAAATGGAATTCCTTCTGAAACTGGGCTACTTCAAATTTAATTTATATCCTTATCTCATTGCAATCACTGCCTTTTTTAGTTATCTGCATATAATATACTTTGGTGTCTACCACAGACTTTTTGTTTTCTTCTTTTTCTTCTTTTTTAGAACACTATCTTCTTATTCCTTTTTATTAAGCTAATACTCTTCTGCTGTGTCATTGTCCTGATTAAGTGGGAACCCTAACAATATGAAATCAGTGGGATGACATCTAATGTGAGAAATAAATTTCTCTCTAAAGAAGGCAGTCCACGAAAACATGAATCTTTGCATGATTACAAGGACTTCTGGACTTGTTTTCTACTGTTTTTCTAGTTAAAACTGATCAGTGCTTTTCTACTGTCTAACCTATTTCTATCTGTTATACAAAACTTCTGTTGTCTAAACCAAAAGAAAGCCCTGAAAGATGTTAATGAGAATACTCCTCAGGGTGACACCCTTGGGGCAGAATGCTTTTCTATTTTTTCTACTTTGTCATCTTTTTATTAGAAAGCATTATATCTCAGTTTTTTTCTTTTAATGCCTCACAATACATTGGGTTTATGGTTTGTGTTTGTTCATTTTAGAAGAAAACAAACAACATAACATTAGATCAAAGAAAAAAGAAGAAAATAGAAAGAAGAAAAAAGAATAAAAGCAAAAAAAGGGAAAAGAAAAAAGGGAAAAGAGAAAGGAAAAAGAAAGGAAAAGGAAAAGGAAAAGGAAAAGGAAAAGGAAAAGGAAAAGGAAAAGGAAAAGGAAAAGGAAAAAGAAAATCACATTGCTTTCAATCAATAATGCATAGGTGTGCCCTCACTCTGCAAGTGTTCTGTCAGTTGAGCTAGCCTTGATTATAAAGAGGCCTTGATCATGAAAATTAGGAAGACAGGTAGGCTAGCTACATAATTTTCTTCTCTTAGGTTAGCCGCACATAGCTTTAATTATGTGAGTTTTGTGAAGGGGATTACAGGTTCTGGGAAGGGGAATGAACCTCAAGAGTTTGGACACAGAATGAAAAATTCAGGAGTGGTTTCCATGAGGCAGCCATATTCCAAAGATACACGTATTCACCTTCTACCTCAAATATTACCCTAGGAAAGCTATTTGTTTGCTTTGTATTCAGAAATATATAGATAACAAGAGGTAAAATACTCAGAAGATACAGCATGTAAACTAAGAGAGGTTTTTTTGCCTTTTGAACAGTATTTGAGATTCTTACTTGTTAATGAGAATTTTATATCCACTCTATTCTTAAAACTGTCATTTCCAAGGTTTCTGGTGGTCTATATTATTGGTGTAGCAAGGTCAACAAATAATTACTGATGCTCATTCATCTACATACTCTCTGATTTTTGTTTGCCTCAAACACCGTCATATCTATGAAATAATAATCTGGTGATGGCAAGGACCAAGATCCATTTTCAGATTCTTTACATCTCTTTAGTCATATTTATTTTCTCTGAGAAGAAAGGAGAACCATCTTAGAGAAAATAAGACACTTGAGGCTTGAAAGAACCTTGACAAATTTAAAGGCAATATGAACTGTTACATCTGTACTTGTTTAAGGAGGAGTAAAAAGTACTAATATCTGGAAGGAATCAGATATCTTGTGGGACTATAACGTGTTTGCTGCTTGTTTTTAAAAACAACATTCCTGGTAAGCTTGTGTACTGTTTAAGAGAAGATGTATCTTATAAGCAGAACATCTCTTTTGGAGTACTGTAGCAAAGAGTGCACCTATAGAGGCACCTTCTGCCTGAATGTGAAGTTGTTGCAGCCCTCTGTTTTAAAGTAAAATTAAAATTATGGTCAGAAAGAGGCCTAGATGCAGAAGCATAGGCAGCTCAGAGCTATTATTTTTCCATGCACTGTTCCTGGCTCTGAGAGGGTTTCAATGGACAATATCACTGAATGAGAAATGTTACATTTCCTACTCAAACTAATCTTTTGAGATCAGAGTGGCTATCCCTTTCCAGTGCATAACCATATCTTGAGACACCAGCTAGTAACCTGCTGGTACTGTAGGATACTGTGTACATCGATAAACCCAAGTCAGTCTCACCATCCTTTTATTTTAACACACTCTCTCCAGCATAGGGAGATCTCACCTGGAGTACTGCATCCAGCTCTGGAGCCCTCAGCACAAGAAAGACATGAAACTATTGGAGCAGGTCCAAAGGAGGGCTACAAAAATGATCCGAGGGCTGGAGCACCTCTCCTATGAGCACAGGCTGAGAGAGTCGGGGTTGTTCAGCCTGGAGAAGAGAAGGCTGTGGGGAGACCTGATTATGGCCTTTCAGTACCTAAAGGGGGCCTATAGGAAAGATGGGGAAGGTCTTTTTAGTAGGGCCAGCTGTGTCAGGACAAGGGGTAATGGTTTTAAAACTAAAACAGGGTAGGTTTAGACTAGATATAAGGAAGCAGTTCTTTACAATGCGGGTGGTAAAACACTGGAACAGGTTGCCCAGAGAGGTAGTGGAGGCCCCATCCCTGGCAACATTCAAGGCCAGGTTGGATGGGGCTCTGAGCAACCTGATCTAGTTAGCGGTGTCCCTGCTTACTGCAGGGGGGTTGGGCTAGATGACCTCTAGGGGTCCCTTCCAACCCAAAACATTCTATGATTCTATGATCTGTGTTACAATCAATGAGACTGGTCAGTGTTATTCCTGGCTTTAGCAAAAGCAGGTGTCATGATTTAATCCATCAGGCAGCTGAGCACCACACAGCCACTCGTTCTACTTTCCCCCCCACCCCCTGCCCCACTGCAGTGGGCTGGGGGGAGAATCAGAAAAAAAATGAAACCCATAGGTTGAGATAAAGACAGTTTAATAAAGTAGCAGAGGAAAAGAATAATAATAATAATAATGGTAATAGAATATACAGAATATACAAAACAAGTGATGCACGATGCAATTGCTCACTACCCACTGACTGATGACGAGTCTGCCCCCAGCAGTGATCACTCCCCCCCGGCCAACTCTCCCTAAGCATGACGTCATATGATATGGAATACGCTTTTGGCCAGTTGGGGTCAGCTGTCCTGGCTGTACTCCCTTTGCAGCTTCTTGTGCACCTGGCAGAGCATGGGAAGCTGAAAACGTCCTTGACTGGTGTAAGCACTGCTCAGCAACAACTAAAACATCAGTGTGGTATCAACATTCTTTTCATCCTAAATAGAAAACACAGCTCTATGCCAGCTACTGGGAAGAATATTAATTATATACTAGCTGAAACCAGGACAGCAGGATAAACTCGGAAGCGTTTTAGGGTCAGGTAGCTCATATACAGAAGAGTAATGGAGTGTTTGAAGAGGAAAGTTGTAGGAATACAACAAAAAGGCCTTCTTTATTCCCCCTTGGAGACATGTTATTGGTCATGGGCAATGTCCTTATAAGCAGAAAAGAAACTTGAAAATATTGGTAGGTAGGCCTTTTCTGAATAGATACAGTAGCAGAGAAATCTCAGTTCCTTAAATTAAGAAGTAGAAAATTTGTTTAATGTAGTAATACCTGTCTGATAAAAAGTGAAATACAAGCCTTTGCTTGAAATACTGTGTATTCATGCTGTACTCAGCTACCTGACGTATTCTGGATATTGACACACAGTCTGAAGTTTCCATGGAAAGAAACAGCATAAGGATCAAAACTGAAATGATGTCAAGAAAACATTCATGTAGCTTTTATCAGAACAAATGCTTATTTCTGAATTAATTTAGTCATTAAGCTCCTCACATCTCAAGTTTCATGAGGTCAGCTTAGGTAAATGAGAAGGACTGTCAAAGTATTGAACTAATCGAAAAGTTCCTAAGACTTCTCTTCTTAATTAAAAGCAATTTTAGAAACCTAGGTCTAGAAATCTATTGAGAAGAAGATACAGTCAATAAAGAATGAGAGGGAGCTATAGATCCTTAGAGGTTTAGATAGATAGATATGATAGTGTCGGAGCTCTTGTGACAAGTCACCTACAGAAGAACTGAATTCAAGTATCAGCCATATAAAGAAAGGAGTTCTCTGATAGAAGAAAATTGAAAGCCAACACAACATGAAAGCATGAAAAAGAGGAGACCTGTCTAAATCAGCATTTTGCATCCCTTTTCCCATATCACCTCTTCACTGATAGTAACCACCTTTATGAGTACATTTTCACATTTGATTCCAAGTGCAGAGGGTGAAAGGGAGGAGAAATGCTTCATTTGGCAGGTATTATGCTTTATCCAAAAGGTACAACTTCAAGACAGAGAAGGCTGAGTTTCCATTTTGTAGGGGATGAAGTGGTGGCAGAGTGATAGTAAAGCAGAAAACTTTTAATCTCTGTGAAATCCCCAAACTGTGTAATGACCAGATTAAATGGTAGATTCTGCAAATGGCTCTGAGATGGAAATGAGAGCATTTTAGTGAAATGATTCACAGAAAGTGTTTCTTATGTTTGTACTCCTAGATCTTTGGTCTTCTCTTGCAGCATATTTGTACCAAGGCAAAATAAACACAAAGGAAATTCACAGGTCATTTGGGGTCACCAATTAGACTAATCCAACACCACTTCTGAAGTAACCCTAGAATTGCTAATTTTTAATGTTTGTGTGCATAACCATAGTTAATGGACAGGAAAAAAAAAGGCAAGCAGAAGAAAAGGGTTTTTCACCTTCTGTTGTGATCCTCAGTGGTCTCCACAGGTCATAAACATTTTTGTGGTATTAACTGGGGGAACGCTGCTTCTGGAAATGTTCCATTTTATTGCCATGAATTCCCAGATTTATTTTTCTGACATCAGCGTAGTAGCAGAATAATAACTAGACCAAAAAAAGGATAAGGAGAAGATAAAACAGGGGGGTTATTAATTTAAATGGTTAATTTTATTATTTCCCAGTAGCTAATCAAATCTGAAAATTGTTTAAGAGAGAAGTTTAGGTAAAATTTGTTTGTTTCCCACTTCAACAGGAATCCAGTGATTATCTGACATCAGGAATAAATTTTAGCTGCTAAAATGGCTGTCTTATGTGGAAATTCCTAAATGAAATGTACATCAATGTTCATTTCCTGGAATGATGTCACCATGTTCTGAAGAAAAAAACAGCCCAGCAAACAAAAAATGTCCCACACCAGCTAATCAATATTTACAATAGGTAAATGAGGCTAGAAGTCTTTTATATAACTTTGACTCTAAACTATCTTCACACTATGATATTAGGGCTTTAACTTTTGCTGTAGGGAATGCTTTCTCTTTTTTATTTTCCAGCTAAGGTTCACTTTCTCCAATTTAGATTAGGCAAAAGAAAAGACAGAAATAGAAAAGTATAATTGACTTAATTTAGTTTAATTAACTGCAAGAGAATGGAGACAATTGATTAATGCATCTTAATGAATTGAATTATGAAATGCATTGCTCCCAATGGGAGCAAATGATCCCTGTAATGGGAAAAGTGGGTACAGAACAAAAAAATAAACCTGCAGATTGCTTTTTCTCCATTGACTCTTTTGAGCAATCCAAAGAAACTAGAATATTACAAATACATCACATACTCTGTAGTAGCATCCAATGTCCTGCAGATGAAATCTGCTTGGTGAGTTCTAGGGGAAGTCAACGCCCTAAAATTACCCAATGGGGCCAGATTCCTGATTCCTGGAAATGATTGTCAGCCTTAATTCAGCTTTCAAGGCAACTTAGTAATTGTAAAAGTGTGGGTTTCAGAGCCTAAGTGAAATAAAGGAAATAAAATATGAAAACTCATCCAACTATTTTTTAGGGTTACTAAACACTATAAACCACAAGTCAATTTATATATCACAATAATAGAATAAAAGTACATGCATTAGTTGCATTAGTCCTGAATATTTATCCATGCTAAGTAAAATTCAGATCCTCATCAAATTATTATCAACCATAATTTCTGCACTAGTGACCACTTACAAAGTAAGTTAATTCTGATTTCTACTTGTTCTAAAAGAAGTCAGTTGAAATGTTTTAGGCACTACTAAATACAATAAAACTTATTTTAAGTAACTGAAAAATTCCTACCTTTTTGAATGTATAAATAATTTTATTGGGAAAATCTGTTAAATTTTGGAACTGCCTTCCTTACATTTTAAGTTTTTTTATTTTTTCAGAATTGTACTTTGCTGTGTAATCATGGTGAACAGAAGAAAAATATCTGGTTACATTGGTATAGTATTACCCATTTATTTTCTTCTAATATTTAATGTATTTTATTTGTTTAATACAACAAAAAAACCAGATGCGTTCACAACATTCCTTTACTAATGCAGCACCAACTAGATTACTGTAAAATTTCAAATCCTACATCAACTCAGTTGTAAATATTAAATCTAATTGTTACTGCTAGCTAATAGCATTCATTTTACCACAATCATAATTTTTTTCTTTAGCTTTTTAAGCTATTATTCAAGTGCTCCAGTTGCGTAGTGCTTGATGGCAGAGGTGCACAAAATGAAAACATGATTAGGAGACTGGAAGAGGATGTTTCAGCACATACAGTGGTTTATTACCTTGGGAGCAGAAAACTGTTGCAGGTCTCTAATACGCAGGGTCAAACTAGAATCTTGTAGGAAATTCTAGGCACTGTAAAGATAACATTTGTATAGCGAATTGAGGGAAGGGAAGGGAAGGGAAAGGAGAAATGCAGTTATCCTTGAAGAAAACACACTTGTTGGTCTACTCTTACATATCATAGGTAGAAAAAACAAAATGCAAAGTTAACCATAAAATATTTTCAGCTTTGTTTCTAAGTCGCTATGGTTTTCTTTGAGAAAAAAGTCATAATGCATATCTATCAAAATTAAACTGTAAATCCATTTCACATTAAAGTGGCTGTCTCATTCGTATCAATGGAAAAAGTGTAGTGGCAGTCTGCATAGCCAGTGTTGCAAGGGCTGCATTGCAGCACCCACCACAGTGGGTTACACAGGTTACAAAACCTGTGTAATCCTCTTAGTAATGCTTGCCCTTCCAGCCAGCCTTCTGCTTGCTACTAAAGCATTTTATCACATGTAAAATGAACCTACAGCCACATAGGAGAAAGTTTTCTGCCTTTATGTGTGAGATTAATTTCATACGGAGGGCTAAAAATGAACAATGTGTGAGGTTTGTAGAAATGGACTCAAAACATTTCCAAAAGGAATTACAAAATGTTGGTGGAGTATGTTACATTAGGAGTTAGCTAGATGGTGCTAAAAGCTACTTATGTGTTGCTTAAGCTAATGCGTCCTGAGGCAACAGTGTTTTAGGTCAGAGGTGAGAATAAATGGGACCACTTGATCTGACTGGCAGTTTGATGGTTGGGGTTGGAGGGAGGGAGTAGAATAGTTTAAGTAAAACAGAACAGCTTCAGTGTTCAAAATTGTGGAAAAATAAAGAACTGGGAGAATCAGTGCTTTGCATAGATATTGTGGGCTGAGCACTGAAAGATCTGAACATCTCTTGACATTTCAGGGGACATGTCTAAAATGATAGCTAGGAGGAGGTAACTATTTTCACTATGTCAATTGCACAAATCTAATTTTAGTACTTAGGCATATAAGATCATGATCAATTTTCTATCAAAAAAGGATGTGCAGAGAATAATCAAATTATTAAAAAAAAATCATCCTGACAGTCAAGGCCATTGTGTCTTGTATGGGATTGACATGAGTGACGCAAAATAGGAAAAGATTTTTCAAAAAGTTTGGCTGCATAATGTTTCTTCAGGTCAAACAAAAGTAGATGGATGAAACAAATCAAAGGAAAATTAGATACAAGTTAACTATTATCTTTAATGAACAAAAAGGAAGGTTTTGTTTACTTTTTAGTAAGGCACACAGCTGTCATATTATACCCACATATTTATATGTGTATATGCATGTCAACAGTGATAAGAAACAAGCCTATTGACAAGGGAACATGTTTTGAATAGCAAGTACTAAAATCTGTTGTGGTATAAACTCATCCCAGTCAATGCCTTCCTTTTTAAAGGATAAGAGTGTGCCTCAGCTACATGTTCTTTTGCAGAGCTCTGTTTCTATCCAGCAATAGCTTCCACTATTACTGGCGGCAGCAGCAGCAGCCAGTAAATGGTGCACTGGCATTATCACTCAAATGTTCTGTTCCAGATTCTTTAGTCTTAAGCTACTCAGACTTCCCAAGCGGAACAAGGTAAAAACCATTCAGTAATACAGTAAGTACTATACTGCAGGTCAAACTGTTTGGGAATTTTCTGCCACAATATGTCTTTCTACAGAAAAAATAAAATTATGATAGGGAAAATTGTGCATGAAATCTGCCTGATAGAAGAAACTGGGAGTATGAACTCAATACCCCCTAGAAAAAAATGGAACAGCTTAGGCAGAGATAATTCATTTCCAGCCTCTTCTCCTCCTCAGAAAAGAGAAATTATTTGGTTCAACAAGCCAAACTTTTCACTCGGCATGGTCCTGACTATAGGAAAGCTTTGTATTAGATCTACTCTAAACCCTCTACTCACGGGAGTAGTAACAAAGCCTCCCACATGCACTTGCAGAGAGTTAAACTGTTGCTGCTGGGAGATGAAGTAGAAGAGATTGAGGCAGGCCACACCTTGCTGACAACAGTGTTATTTCTTGGTAATGGACTGGGAAATAAGACTTAGAGGATGATTTCTAGCCCTTTGGGAAGTATTTCTTGGTCAAAAGTTAGCTCCTCATTTTCATCAGGGGCAAGGTGATTATCTTGGTATATGTAATTCAGTGTGCAGTTTTCAGATCACTTGTTATAATATGCTTTAGATATATCTGAAATTCATATTTTCCCCCATACACTTTTTTATACTGCCAGAAAACTTGATATAAGTAAATAATCTGTAATAAAAGTCAGATTATCAAAATTTATGATTAGCTCTATTTTTCTTAGTGAAGAGAATGCAGAAAAGCCAAACCAGTTTCCCTGCTGGAATTCTCTTTAAACAGACATTTTAAATTCCAAACTCATCTCTCTCACTTTCTCCTATGCTTGCTTTTTATTTTTATTTTCTTTTCCTCCAAGAACAAGAGATGAAAGCAACACTCTCCTGTGAAATAGAAAATAACATAAATTCTATTCATTCCATTTCATACATGTGAAAACACATTGTTCAAAAGAAAAAGTTTATCGTTTAGTAAAACAAGAATTTGGAATCTGTTTGTCAGATAATTTAGGTGCTATACTACCAATCTTCACACATCGTTTGATACCAGTATCATCATTTAGTACCAGTATCTTGTGTTTATGTATTTATAATGTACTTTGGAAATACAGTCTGAATATACTGAGAATAACTGATGTCATAGAAAAGGTGTGTCCAATATTCATTTGCAGATCAGTAATTTCTGTCCTACTTTTCTAAAAATGTCCATTGGGTTTTCAGTAGTATTGAGCAGGAAACTATTGAGGCAGATTTCAGCAAGCTAGTTTCCAGTTTATGTACAAGGAAATTCTAGTAATGACAAGAAGCTTCACCACTGAACAGCATTATAACAATATCAGATTTAAAGGCTAAGCTTATTCCTATTGCTCTCTTCCTTCAAAGAAGAACACATATCGCTCATTTCTGGAACTTCAGCAAAGAGATCTCCCAGTACCGAAGGGAAACCAGGAATACATTAGACATTGGAGAAAAGATTTCGAGTATGCTCACTTACACTATGGAAGCTTTATTGCTACTTTTAAACTTCTTTTTCACAGCATGGTTAATGCTGAAAGAATACATCATCATGATGATTCCTAGGTTGTCACTTCTGCAATTCAAGTTATGCAGATGAAGCTTTCTTTGTATCTATATTTTCACTTACTAATCAAGAGATGGATAGAAGAGTTCCTTTCTTCTGAACCTTTAAAGTTTCCGGGAAAGCAGACTCATCAGGATTCTTCTCCCCATTCGACACTAAACAGAAATAGACAACTGTCTAGTGGGAAGAGCACTAGACTGCAGTGTCATACTTTCAAGAGACAAAATGTATTTTTAACCAATAAAGGTTTAAAGCCTCAGGTACATGATCTTTACTTCATTACACTGATCAGTCAGAGTGATACTGGACCACCAATTCTGACATTTTTTTAAAAAACCTGTATGTCTCATCAGGTAATTTCTAAGCTTCTCCAGTAGGAGTTTAAACTACACTATTTTCATGCAATTTAGAGAACCTAATTCATCAACATTCACATTTGGTATGACAACACATGAGTAATTAATTTTATTTTTCTGATCTAGAACACTGACAAGGATATCAGCTCTTCTCCATTTCCAGCTGAACGAATAGTATTTAATTGTTTAGTTCAGTTAGTAGGTTTAGTCTAGTGATGGAAGCGTGTATTTCAGCAGAAGCACTTGTATTTCTCTAGTGGGTTGTGCAACTTGCTCTGCTCATGAAATTAGACTGCTACCTATGCCTGAGAGAGTTAATTTAAAATTGGTTTGATTATGTCTAGACTGAACCATAGCCAGTGAAGTATAAAATGATTTTAGAGAAAGTTTTGACATAATAGCTTTCTGGTAAATATGTTTTCACAGTCAAGTTACTTGGCCATGAAGTAATTGCTGTACTAAAAAGGAGCTTCTATCCTAGTCACATCAGGATTGTGAACCCCATCACATTAATCTGGAACCTGCATACCTGTCTGACTGTGTATCAATAGGATGAAAGAGGAGCAAACACTTTCTGTGATGAAATGAACCTAGGCTGCTGAAAAAAGAGACGTAAGCATTCTGGTATGTACCTGTTTGGTGGGAGGTTTGGAGGCATGAGGGTGGTGTCCCTGTTTGGGAAAGGATGTGTGGCACCAGAATAAGCAATAGATCATGTATTTGGGGCCATCATTTCAGTTTCTGAAGTCAGCTGATGCAGGTGTGAGAACTATAATTACATTTGTCTATGGATTTTCTAGACAGAAGCAGAGATATACACAGTCAAAACACATATTCAGCAAACATAAACTTCATTGCACATTAAATATTCATGCATATGAAAATAAAACTGATAGCACCTTCAGAAAAAAAAACCACAAAAAAACCCCAACCCAAACCAACAAACCCTGAAGCTTCCACGGAGCTTTAGTCTTACTTGCTCTGAGCACATTTACTTAAAAAATAGGCAGTGTTTCTGAATACATCACAATTTGTTACTACTATGTACTAGCTCAGACCATGATGCCAGATGTCTGGGTAACCAAGCACAAGCCTTAAAAAATATCTTTATGAACGTTTTAGGTGGTGAAAAACAGAAAGTGGCTATTAAAATTTAGCTATATGCACACTCTGTGGGTGTGGCCAAGAAACTAGAAAGTTCTCTTACAACAGGTGTTCCACCAGACACCACTGCTGTTCACAGGGTACCAGAGCTAAATGTAGAATTTCCAGTATTCAAATGAAGAATATTTTCCAAGAAACGATTCCTGAGAGAATGAATTCTCTCTTTCAGTAGCTGAGGTGTTATGTAAAGAAAAATTCCCTTTTATCTCAGCAGGGAAATACAGTCATCAGCAACTTGATAGTTTCCATGGATGCACAAATTTTCTTGTAAGAAAAATGGTTCCTATAATCCAGGAGACTCCGTTCAGTAACTTTTCAGGTTTTGAGAATCACTTGTTTCTTTCTACAAGAATTAGGCCTCAGGGCTTTATGTATTTGTATGAAAAAAAAAAAGTGCTGAAGTATGTTTGACGAACGGGCAAGACTCAAGATTTCAATTACAATCTATTAGAGGTTTTTAAACCCCCTAATTGAGACAAAAAAAATCTGCAGATGTTGATGGAAAAAGAAATAAAAATCTCTGGTACTTTGCACTAAATGCCAGGAAGTAGCTTGATTTTCTCATCTTGGAAGAAAGATTTTGTTATTACTTTTAAATAATGGATTATATCTGCTGGGGAGCTACATATTCACACCAACATGCAGAACAGAAGGAAGATCAGCTCTTATTTGGGATTATGATTATGCACACTGAACTTTCCTTTTGCACTAGAAATGTCTGAGAAAGGAGCATTGTATAACATCAATCACCACAAACCATTGCTAAACAAATTCATTCATTCATTGTATCATTCTTTCGATGAAAGAGAACAGTCACTGAGGTGGTGTCAGGGCCCCGAGCACACTAGCAGGTTGTAACGACCCTGACCACTTTCCCCTGGGACCCTCTCCCTCTCTTTCCACATGGACCAAGATACCCATTTCAACTCAGTTCAATACCTCCAGTCCTGGTCTGAGCTGTATTGTAGTTATACCTGTGTTCAGCTGTATTGCCTGCTCTTACTGAGATGGTTTGGGTGACCTGGACCTGACTTCTTACCTTGCCTAGGTTGATGGTTTCTGGCCTGTCGATGGTACCTCTTGCTATCACCAGCTCGGTTCTGCTCACTCTGCCTGTGCTGTGGGACTGCACCATAGTCCAGGCCATCACGGACTTGCCTGTGCTGTCACCCTGGTTCTTGGGCTGCTTTTCCTCATGAAAGAGCCCTTTTCTGCTGCTCCTTGATGCATATCTATCTGTGAAGAAATTTTCAGTCTGTGATTGTTGTGTATTTCTTCCTAAAACATCAAACTGACAGAAATGACATTATCATAATTTAAAACTGGTTATTTACAGGGATTCCGTATGAGATTATTGACAAATTGGTGACGTTTAGTTTTATGCATTTTCTTCTTAATATTTTAAAACTATTAGAATAGAATAGAATAGAATAGAATAGAATAAAATGGAATAGGATAGAACAGAATAGAATAGAAAATTTCAGTTGGAAGGGACATACAGTGATCATCTAGTCCAACTGCCTGGCCAGTTCAGAGCTGACCAAAAGTCAAAGCATGTTAGTAACGTCGTTGCCCAAATACCTCCTAAACACTGACAGGCTTGGGGCATCAACCACCTCTCTAGGAAGCCTGTTCCAGTGTTGACCACACTCTCGGTAAAGAGATGCTTACTTATCTCCAGCCTAAACCTCCTCTGGCACAGCTTTGGACCATTCTGCATGTCTTGTCACTGGATACCAGGGAAAAAAGATCAGCACCTCCCTCTCCACTTTCTCTTCTTGGGAAGCTGTAGAGAGCAATGAGGTCACCCCTCAGCCTCCTTTTTTCTAAATCAGACAAACCCAGAGTCCTTAGCCGCTCCTCATAGGACATTCCTTCCAACCCTTTCACTGGCATTGTTGCCCTCCTGTGGATGTGTTCAAGTACCTTAAGTATTCATCAAGAAAAAATATGACAGCTTTATAACAAAAACACCTATTTGCATTCCTCCAGATCATGCTTTCCATTTATTTTCTGCTCCAGTCAATCGACCAAATGAAAGTAAAATAAATTTCTTCATGGTTATTGAAAAGCTACAAAAGGCTATTTTCCAGTATCTTTCTCTATATATTTCAGTGTTGCCCTATGAATGAAGGGGAAAACCATTTCTAGTTATATGGCTCTATACAGGTTTTCCTATTTGCTTTCTTCCCTAGGTGCTACATCCACCTCTTTTGGTTTGATGGTAAACTCACCATTTTCATTTCTTAACAAAATTATTTCTGAATCTTCAAATATGAAAAAAAATGTCTATCATCCTGCCTGGAACAAATGGATAATGGATATTTCTTTCATCTGAAACTGAAGAGCTATTATTAAATATGATAAATATGTATTTGCATTTAACAGCTAGGAATTTTATTTTAACATGACTGCCAGCCTGGCTGCTTGTGCATCTTACTAAAGGTAGATGCAATGGTATAGCCAACTGAAGTTGTTCAGATACTCTTGCTAGATCTTGTGCCAATGTTGTGGGTTTTAATCTGGTTCTTTTTCTTTTTTTTTTTTTCCCCCTGAGTGTTTAGAGCCTCTTATAATTTACACTTCTGCACATCTCTCCTTTTCCTCTTAAACAATTTACCAGCTCTACTGGTCTGTGTCTCAACAACTGGACCTGTTTACTTCCCAGGGAGAGACAGAAGAAATTTCTGGGTCTTGGAAAGAGTCTCCTCTTCTCCTCTTCTTTGCCTGAGGCAGATAGATTGTAGTATACAAAAACCTTGATAGTGGTAAATCCAGTGGAAGTATTTAAAATTAAAAATCTCCTCCACATTTACAGCAGGGAGCACACACAATTGTTAAAAAATGAAGGTTTCTTTAATTTTGCAAGGAAAACTGTTCCCTAGGATGTTTTTCATTCAGTGTATTCTTAAATTATTTGAAGATCAACCAAGTCAAATAATTAAAGAAGGGAATCAATAGCTCCAATATTTTATTTAGAGAAAGTATAGATAGACTACAGTACTTTTTTTTTTTTTCTTTTTTTTTCCAAATTCTGGAGAGAGTGAAAATACTGTGATCAATCCAAAGGACTGAAGAAAAGTAGGAGGAAAGGTTGTCAGACACCTATACAACAGAAATTACTTTCTGCTTCCGATTTAGTTTTGAGGTCTTTTGAAAGGTTACAGTGGATGTATTATTGCTGAAATAATTCATTTATCACTGTCTTACATACCTCTTACAATTCCTTATATTGTCCTGAAAAAACATACTACATCCACTATGCTCCAAGGACATATAATGAGAAGAGTTGGACTATGGTATGACTATTCCCAAAGGTATTAGAAAGCACTAGCTTCTACTCATGTACATTATTGTGTCAGGTGTAGACAATGGAAGAAATCTGTTGAAACAGAAATTATTTCCATAACATGAATATGCAAATGTAAAAGTATTATAACAACTGATTTTTCAAATTATCTGGGTTCTAGTTATGATAATTTTATTTTCTCCACTTAGAAGTGAAAGAGCTCCTCAAAGTCCAGCTAATAGACATCACACAAGGTATTTATTTAACAATTTCTGCTTATAGATAGGTCTGAAAGAATTTTCTCCTATCCAGGGAAATTATCCATGATACAGTTTGGATTTTTTCTGGAATACCTTTCCTGTTTTCAATAAAGACATTTTATTTCAAATTTGAAATACTATCATTCCAAAATAATCAGCATATTCAAAATGCTCACTAATTACTGTGGAACTAATACTTATTCAAGAGTTCCACCAGTATTTGGCTATAGGTTCTTTACAGCTATTAGGTTTCTCTCTGCAGGCAGAGTAAGCTGTTGAAAACTAAAACTTCTTGCACTTCTCTCACTCTACTGAATGAGAACCTCCTAAAGGGCCCCGGATTCTTTAATAGTTTTTGTAGATAGGCAATCCCCACTTTGGCCAAAAACTCCCTTCTTATGTCTTCATGTTGCATCTGTACAGAACAGTACTTGAAGAAGGAAAACACCTTTTTTTTTTTTTTAACTTCAGTCCCTACTCTGAGGGACGTACTGGAGTTCTGGTAAAATCCTAATTTGTTTCCCTCCCCACCCTTGAAAAAATTATTAGTTTTTAATGCTTTCAGGAGTCAATCTTGACCTTATTGCTTTGATTTCTTAACTGCCACTACCTCTGAGGAAATTACAGTATTACTCTGATAGGTCGTGTGAAAGCATTCCCTCCCCTGAAATTATGTGGAACCCTGTTAATGACTACTAACTCTTTTTTTTTTTTTTTTTTTTTCCATTTAGTAAGTCAATTTGGAATCCTCATCATAGAACCTTGTATTTTATATAACCCCAAATCACTAGCATAACTTCAGTCCATTTATATATTTGTGAAGTATTAATGCCACTGACTAATGATAAACAATCCATTTTGGAAAAAAATGAGCCTGAAGCGGCTTCTATCCCTCTGTGTTTCTAGAGGATTTTTTTGACATTTTTCCACCTGACCTTTGTCCCCTCAGGTAATTCAGGCAACAGAATCAGAACTAGAGAAATATTAAACTGGAAGGCTTTTCATATAGAAGAATTTAAACTGATTTAATCAAGAATAAATTGCTTCCAATGTTTTCTGAGTCACATGTATTGAACAAAAGTGCCTGTATGCATCACAGTGCTAGTGAAAATATTTTGGTACAATAGACAATCAATATCTGAATGTGAAACATAGGCACTGGGGAGACTAAAAGATAATATGAAGCTTTCATATTTGTGTACTATTGATTCTATTTCTTTATAATGTCAACCTTAAAGTTATTTTATTTTATTCATCTGTGTCCTTTACTCTTCTTGATACACTGTAGTAAAAAAAAAAAAAAAAGTTAAGTGATCTTCTATGACTAATGTGTTTAGAACTTAAAGGAAGAACAAATCTTCTCTAAAAGCCTCTGAAGCAAGCAGAAAGGAAATCTAATGCAAAGCTTTTCACTCTTGTAGTGACAAGTATTCTCATTTGGTGGTTCATTGTGTAAAACCTAGATTAAGTGGACTCATCAAAAAGTTGTGAAAGAACATGTTAATCAACCCAGAAAACTACATAAAGCTTTGGAAACACAAATAGAAGCAAGAATACTTGGTTTGTTTTCATTCTATCTGCTATTTAGGAAAGCAATGAGCACCCCTGGGATTTCTTTTGGGAACAGATTATGGGAGCTTCTATTGGCTAAATGCTGTCATCCATATTAATTTTGAATGGTTCCCTACTGAATGACAGGTCATACACACAGTATTTTAAAGTTCAATTCACTAACATGAGAAATGTTAGAATGCAAAACATAAATATATATATTTACAGCATATCTTTTAAGATTTACTTATACTAAATTGTAATATAAATCCTGAGACCCTCATCCTGCATCTTAAGTAAAATACACTTAAACCAACAATTACATTTATCTTAAATCTATATAGTCTTTAAATACTTAGATTCAGTATTAGTCGAATTCTCTAAACACCTCTAGTCTCCTGTTTAAGGGTGTGAACAGAACAGCAACTATACTTTTTCTGAAGAGGTTTAATAACTTTTCATTCCTCTTCCAAAGATCAAAACCACCCATTGATAAGGTACTATGTTGTCAACAAGCTGTATTCATTGCTTTACAATGGACTGGAAACACAAATATGATCAAAGCATAACATGTTCCTTCATTAACTTCAACAATTGCAATAAGGCACATAATCACCTTTAAGAACAGTAATGTTTCATCCTGTTCTAACAGGAACTTGTACTGATTGGGTATCAAACACAAAATGTTGTAGAAGCATCTTCTGAAATGTGTAGTCCTATTAGCCTACTACTAGTAGCTGCTACTACTATTATTTACTAGTTAGAGAAGTCTAGATAAGGAATCCTTTGGTTCAAAGGATCCCCAGAATGAGTAATACAAACCTGTTCCATACTTATATGTCCCAATCTGCTAGCTACAACAGATTTTAATGCAAAACCAGAAAGGAATTAAAGTTTCTATGAGCCAGAATAAGAGAATGGTGAGATGTCACTCTACAGAAAAATGTTGGATACAGAGCAGGAAAAATGTTCCGTTCTGGCTCCTATTCCCACCATTTTTTTTTTCTATTTTGTATCACTTATTAATTTCAAATGAACCACATGTTTCTGAGGTCCCCTTAATCCAATGTCAATAAACTACAACCTTATGAAATCTCCTGCTGTATCTCAAAGAATCTTGGTTCTTTGTGACAAAATACAGTAATTTCAGCAAAACAGAACTGTGTGTAAGGTCATCAGGAGCAGCAGAATTTCTTGGTAATGCTTAGATTTGGAATATGGATCCTTCAAATGTTCTCAATTAGTATAATTTCCATTAAGTATGAACAACACAGCATTAAGAAATATCAGAAAAAAATATTTAGGTATCCAGAGCATCCAGTTCCTTAAGGTTCATAGCAAAGTGAGATTCATTGAGAGGTATCAGCACCATACAATACTTTCTTCAAAACAAAATCTGAATCTTTTGCTTACTATCCTCATTTTTTAGCCAAACTCTGTAATCAAAATCCTATATGTGAAACTAGATGTTTTAGTGGCAAGAAGTCTTGCTCTTCTTTTTTGTTCTTGGGACTAATTTTTAACCTGAATTTTGAAACTGTGCCAGCAGTTTACTTAGTGTTGTCTCCTTTACTGAAAGCATGTGCATGTGCACATGTAAGCATACACTCCATGAAGAATCTATCATAATCATGAATTCATAATGCCGATGGACTGCACAGAGGTCAGTGACCATACTTTTCATGGTGTCTAAAGACAATAACTTATAAAGTTCATGGCTATATTCATAGCTACTTTTTAAAACATAGCTTTACAGATTCATACTTCCAGTTGCACATGATTATTATGCCAAGGATAGGATCAAGTTCTGTTCTTAACTTCATCCTGTATACAGTTTAGTATTTAGTCATTACAAACTGATATAAATCTTAAACACTCTTTTCTGTTTAAAAAAATACTGTGAATGTCATCAACCATTTATAGTGTAAAAAAAGAATTGTAAATCTACTCAAAGAGAGAGAAATAGTGATTTTTATTTCTAGCTCAAAATATATTTTGTTATTTTTGAAGATTAATTTTTAGTAATGGCATTTCTCATATAATTTATTTAACTTCTGGCAACTTTCAGTTTATTGATCACAGTTTTATATTTAAGTAAATTATTCCTGATGTTTATGCCAACTTCCATTGACTGACTTTGTCAAAATTATTCTGGTTTTCAATAGTGTCTTATTTTAAATTAATGCTTGAGTTTTTAAACAAGGGCACTAATTAGCTCTCCATGAAAAACAAGATGTTAGTTGATTCAATAATTTCATCTTCAAAAGAGACTAAACATCATCCTGAAAGAATGTATCCTATTGGTAAGTTATGCTGACAATATCCCTTGAGAAACAGCTGACAGGTGCCAATCAGATTTGCAAAACATTGTTTTTGTTTAGCTGCTCAGCATTCTATCTCTTGGGAACTCACAACCACAGATAACATTAAGTTTGACACATCAAATGTCTAATTTTCTCTATGTTACAACAAATTACTTTTTTTTTTTAAAGCTCACAAAAAATGCCGTTTCAGGCAATTAAAAAATTTTAAATGAGTTGTCAAGATGCAAAAATATCTTTGTTAACATGACAAACTTCATACACAGTTTGGGTTGATACATTATTTAAGATACAGAATATAAGTGGTTTTAGTTTTATAAAGATTGTAATTCAAGTCTGGGGTTTTTGACTCCTAGGTGAACATAACAAACGGGGAAAAAAGTTCCATTTCTTGGTCTCCAGTTCCCCTAGAAATAAGCAATGTCAGGAAAATATATGGGATGAAAATTACAAGAAAGAAAGAATGCACAGAAAAGAAGGAGGAAAAAAAAAAAAACTGAAGGGAGGCTCTGGGGCTCTGGAGCAACTTTATAAATACACTTTTTAAGATTTAGAAATATTTAAGGTAAAATTTCAGGCATAGCTCACTCAAAAGGATGAACATTAATAGCATGACAGTAAACCAGAGATTGATATGATTAACAATTACAGATCTAATACTCTTAATTAATCTGGCCAGATTCATTTTAAAAAGCAATCTAGACATATTCCCTTGTTTTCATGGTATCGGGGGGGGGGGGGAAATCAGTGTGAGTAATAACATGTAATCTGATTCCACAGCAATGATACCTCAGTGGGTATGCTAGAAATATTCCATAATCTGTGGACAGAAGCTTTCTTTCTCTGTCTTCCCTACAAGTGATATTTCCCTTCTTTTTCCTCATTATTGTTTCTTCTCTCTTCCTTAACTGCAATCTTCATCTTGTTTTGTATTTGTTGTTTCATTCTTTCTGAAAACAGAACACGACTTTTTGTCTGCAAAACACCAAGTAAAAAATTACTGAACTATATATATGAACAACAATACTTTTCAAAGGTCCATACTTCTATTATTTTTTAGATGGAAGCTAAAGGGCCTAACAGCCCTTTGAAATTCTCCCCCAAAAGTGTAATACTGAAATCTGAACTTGTTATCTCTAAAATGTACTGTGTGGTAAGATGGTTTCCTGAAACAACTTAAACTTTTCAGTGTCAGTGACTAGGGATATTGATCAAAAGACAATTACTTTTTGATGGCTAGCAGCTTGTAAACATATGGAGTATTCTTACACTGTATTTGATTATCCTTGACTGGAAAACCAGATGGTTCCTTCAGATTTTAGATAGTCTGAGTAAAATTTTAGGAATTGATAGGAGGAAGTAAGACTTGATTTCCAACATAATATGGCAATAAGGTTGAATTCAATAGAATTGTTGGAGTTTCTCTCTCCATATAGGATATAATGGAAGATGTAAAAGTGATAGGCCAAGTCAGGTATTAGGCAATTACTGTAAATGATAGATTAATAGGAATAAAGTTCTGTTCAGTGTCTGCCTTTTGCCACAAAATAAGCAAGAGGAAAACTCCTCTAAGCTGGAGAAGAACACAAGGCTTTCCTAGTAAATAAAAGCAATGCTTAGCTATGTCATAGGCTGTGTGAGCTATTTGCCAAGCCTGTAAAGAACCATAGAATCATAGAATCATTTAGGTTGGAGAAGACCTTTAAGATCATCAAGTTCAACCGTTAACCTAACATTGCCATCCCACCACTAAACCATGTCCCTAAGCACCTCATCTACTCATCTTTTAAATACCTCCAGGGATGGGGACTCAACCACTTCCCTGGACAGCGCATTCCAATGCTTGACAACCCTTTCTGTGAAGAAATTTTTCCTAATGTCTAACCTAAATTCAAGAAAGAAATTCAAGAAATTCAAGAATGCTCAAAAAAATTGTGATCATCAAAGCAAAATAGAAGGATCACTGAGTTATCCTCTCCTGCATCCTACAACTGTGTTATACTGGAAGTAAATGAAAAGACATGCATTTAACCATCTTTTTCCTTTGGCCATACACCAACAAAACTTGAGGTCTGGATTGTCCTTATGAATGTGATGCATCTTGATATCATTTCTTAAATCAGGAGAAAGCCACAGTCAAAGTATAAAAGGATGAAAAAATCAAACCAAATAAAGCCAGCATGTTAATAAAACCCAAATAAATTGGTCTAGATTTTCCCATACAACTAACTTGACTCATAGACTTAATAAAGAAAACTTATTAGCAAAGTCAAAGGCATTAACCTTTTTACCTTGACAGATGAAAATATACTTATCAAGAAACACTGTCCTCTAATCCTTCATACTTCATGCTCTTACTTGCAATACACAGTCCTTCATTAAACTTTACATCTCTTAGCCATACAGCTCATTCGTGAACTTCAGCAAATCCTTGACATAAATCATTGAAAGGACGACACTGTCTGCATTTGCATCAAAGTCTTTGAAGAAGCTCCTTAACAAGGGGACTTTGACTCACTTTTCAAGCTTTATTCTAGCATACCTTATGAAAATGCATAAAGACTTTCACAGTGAGACAAGAGAAATGAATAAAATATCATAATGACCATTAGTACCAGAATTGAAATGGCTTGATATTTTGTAAAAAAATGTACCATTTAAAAAGTTAGCAAGGTACATTCTATGCAAACCTTAAAGGAATCTCTGAATAAATAGCAATATTACGTATAGGTCCCACAGAAAATCATCATTGGTTATTAACCAATGATATATTCACTACAGTATTAAAAAAGAGGAAGAAATGCTTAAATTAGAGCTGTGTCTAAACTTATTTTAAATTATCATGTAGCTCTAACTACAACAGTGATATGGTAACAAAACAAAGACCATCACATGGTTTTTGCAAATGTAGTCCAACTGTAAGCAGATTGGCTTAAAGAACTGTTTACTGAAGCCTACTTGATGTCTTAATGCACATGAGAAGAGTATTTTGTGGGTTAGGAGTACAATCCATCTTTTACTACTATTTAGCAGCTCTTAGCATTCATATTCTGCATCACACTTCAGGGAAAATGAAAGGTAATTAAAAAATTACAAAATGAGAACTCTCACAAAAAAAACCCCAAACCAAACCCAAACTAAGGAATGTATAAGAATTTATTACCATTTTAGACTTAAGGTGATTCATCAACAGCAATTTAGACTTGAAGGAACATGAGATTATCCATTTAACTTTCTTTTCTAAACTGTTAAGATGGAAGACCTTTGTCTCTATACTGTTTCATAAATCATGAAACATACTCTTGGTCTTGATCAAATATTTACTTATTAATACACTTCTTCTAATAGCAAAAGGAAAAAAAAAGAAACCTTATATTTCATGTATTTGTTAATTCCTTACCAGATTGTAGCATATTAGTAATAACATTGAACTTTTTTATCAGTTTGAACACTAAATATTTACAAGGATTATATGTGTTGAAGCTGGAATTATAGACATAAACTTTAATTGGAAAAACACAGCTTGTTTATGTTGGAGGAAAAACCAGTAGTTTAGATTATTTTTTTTGTGTCCTACTACTTTTCTAGGAATAATCACAAGGTTTTTCTTACTTTGTTAAGTCTAAGAAAGCCAAATGCCAATACCCATTCAAATCTCAAAAAATTGATGTATGATCTCTTTGATATTAGAGCTAGAAATGTATTACAAATTTGATATTATCCAAAACTTTAAACAAATTATCTAACTGCTAAGAACACTGGTATCAAGAACATTATACGAGTTGCCTAACTCTTAAGAACAATTAATTTAATCAAGACTTATATGTTTGTGATTGAAGATTTTTATAAATTTATAATCTCATGCTATCTGTAGCTTTTTACATACATGTCATTTTCCTTTTATTTATAAATTAATCCGTGAATTTTATTACATTTAGTCTGAATCGATTACAGACAGCTATAATTACATAAGACATGGATAAATATGTATTATTAGCTCATGAAAGAGAATGTAATTAATAAGGGGCATTTTACAGATAATGACTTTAGAATCACAAAAGCACTTGTGGGATATGGTGTTTGTAAGTCCTTCCTTGGTGCTGGATGGACAGATATTCAATGTATCATGGCTTCAAAGATCTTAATGTTCCTTCCAATGACCATAAATTGAACCACACGCAAATTAAAAACAAAACAAAACAACCCCCCCCAAAATGAATCATTCAGCTGACACTCAGAACAGTCTCTGGGATTCTTTGGAGAAATCAGGCATATGTTTGTCCCAGGAGAAATCAACCCATGTTCTGATTATGTCATACTTACAGTACTGTCTCCTCGTTGATCTCAGCTAATCTAATAAAGGTGTGTTGTTAACCTGCTGTGTGGGACAGGATAACTGGATTTAGTGAAGTAGCAACTCGAAAGTGAGAAGAACAACATATGTATCAATGGCTCAAACTATTTAAGTCACCTGTCATAAAATCAAGTCTCTATAAAAAAGACTTTTGTAGCATAGAAATGTGGATTTTCCCAGGGCACATAGTGTTGTTATGCAGTTGTCCCCTGGGGATGGAAGTGACCCAGATATAAATGTGCCTGTTTTTTCAGCCTCAGGACAGACACAGATTCCTCCATTCTGTGGGATCCCACAAAGGGTGGTCTTTTGTAGAATAACACTATTCTAGCACAGAGTTTTACTTCCTGGCAAGAAAGTGAGGAGCGCATTGAAATACTGGTCTCCAGAAAGCGTAAGGTTCTTCTGGAGCTCTCTTGCAAACACCTCTGTTCCTCTACTCACATACTATAAATAAGAATATAAACTTTTTTTTTTTTTCTTCAGAATAGCTCAGAGAGTACAACCTCCTTCTGAGAAACAATAGGATGGTACAACATGGTTTCAGCTAGCTTTCCTTAGCTCATAAGGCAAATTCTCGTTGTCAGGAAGCAGTAATTATATAATCACCTGTCCTGGTTTCATCTGGGATAGAGTTAATTTTCTTCCTAGTAGCTGGCATAGTGCTGTGTTCTGGATTTAGGATAAGAATCTTGATAACATACTGATGGTTTAGTTGTTGCTAAGCAGTGCTTACACCAAGCCAAGGACTTTTCAGCTTCCCATGCTCTGCCAGGTACACAAGTAGCTGGGACAGCACACAGCTAAGGCAGCTGACCCAAACTGGCCAAAGGGGTATTCCAGACTGTGTGATGTCATGCTCAATACATAAACTGTGGGGAGTTGGCCAGGGGTCAGTGATGACTGCTCAGGGACTGGCAGGGTGTTGGTTGGCAGGTGGTGAGTCCTTGCATCACTTGTTTTTTCCTGGATTTTGTTTTTATATCTCTCTCTTGCTGTTTTCCCTTTCATTACAAATTATTATTATCATCATCATCAATTATTAAACTGTTCTTATCTCAACCCATGAGTTTTCTTAGTTTTGCTCTTCCGATTCTTTCCCCCAACCAACCGGCAGAGGGAAGGGTGAGTAAGTGACTGTGTGGTGCTTAATTGTGGTCTGCAGCTAACCCACAACATATTAATAATAATCTCAGCTCTGTCCAGTAATTGTGTATGCATTTTTGGTTCTTTAGTTTATTAATTAGTTTATTAATTTCTTTTTTATTTTTAAAGGGCTTTTCAAGGTTGGGGTTTTTTTGACAGAGGTCAGAACAGATTTGACTTTTCCAAACATTTTAAATGAAACAAACATTGTGTATGCAGTAAGTGGAAGCTAGAATTTTAATTATTAAGAAGCAGTAATGATTCTGATATCTTCAGAAAATACCAATGAATACAATAAACATAAAAAGACAAAAACCCCTTTTGCTCAAATGTTCCTATCATAGGCATTTTACAGTATTTATTACAAAGAAATTAATAAAAAATACTGTAGCAGAATAATATTTCTACAATTTTGTAGAAAACCACAGATTTAGTGGAATAAAACATCTCTGCTCATAACTACCTGAGAGGAGGCTGCAGCAAGGTGGGTGTTGGTCTCTTTTCCCAAGTAACAAGTGATAGGACAAAAGGAAATATTCTCAAGTTGTGCCAGCAGAGTTTTAGAATGGATATAAGAAAAAATTTGCAAGGAAGCTTTCCTTGAAAGAACGATCATAATTGCATCTTATTTGGTAAATATTTTCTTCTGAGTCATCTGGACCTGTTGCACAGTGGACTGTTTACTGGATTAGATGTGGGACTAATCTAATCCTAAATGGTGGGTCTAAGGATTTAATGAACTGTTCATCAGCCACTTTCATCTGGTGAAATATGGATGTTCCCATCCCATCCTACATAGGAAGGAGAAATCCCACACATTTAGCTTGCTAATTGTTCATTTGTAAGTTCAATCTTCTGTTATTTTCTTTCCAAATGAATGACTTACACATCAAAGATAACAGCAAAGCACAAAGATACTATTTTGGTAAGAAACTTCCCTCAGAAGTCTCAAATGAATTCTCAGGAGAGAAAACCAGTGAGAGGTTTACTTACCTAGCTTACTGGAAGAGTATTATGTTTACTTTTGTTATATTTCAATTTCCAGGGTTTATTTTTTTACTTAGTTTCCCACAGATAAAAACAAATCTTATTTTTTAGCTCACAGAGTGAAATTCAACCAAGTTTTAGTGACAGAATTTTCTCCATTATGTTGAGATAAAGTTCATTCCTGAAAGCCAAATGAGTTCAGGGAATTCGCAACATGAACAGTAAGCATTTGGCAAAGGACAGCGTTTCTGTTTCCCAAGGCAGCCCTCCCCAAGACCTTCCACATCAGTAAGTCACCTTTGGACCATGGCTTGCAGAAGAGAAGGTAATTAAAATCCATCATTGCAATGTAATCAGTTGTGTGCCTACACTTGACCAGAGGAAAGAACTTCAAGGATGCAAGTCTGTCAGCAGATACAGGAGAAGAATTTATTTTTTTAAAAAAAGAAGATACTGAAAGGTTAAAAGACAGAAGAAAAGTCAGTGTAGGGAATAGAATAAGAATAGGGAAAGAAAGCTAGACTGGTACATAATGGAGATAAAAGGTTAAAAGTTGCATACCTTTCTTGCTCTCTGTACACGTATAATTCTTCAAACTTCTCCAAAATACATCTATCTACCTGATTCTAATCACCACAGTGCTGACAGTTCTTGGTTTTCTCCATCTTCAGTAAGTCAACAATATCCTCAAATAATGTCAGTCATCTTACACAGCTGTAGCTGCTACACTAAAAGAGAAATGAGTATTGTTGCATTTTGATTAAGTAAAATCATTCTTACTTTACAGTGGCCCAGTTTTTCTCTGTAAGCATATATAATAGATGATGGAAACTATGTTAATTGCCTAAGTTCAATTTAAAGTCAGGCCACCAGCTGTCAGGAAACAGTTGTTTAGGGCTATCATAAGACATTTTCTTAAGTACTAATGGAAATTAAAATCAAAGTGAGTAAACTTTGTTTAGTTTCTGTTTGCTCACTCCTATGTGCTGGGAGTATTATTGCTTCCAGCTTGCTGCAAGTGTTTTTTCTTATTATTTTATATAAAAGTGAGTTATAGGTAAGCTTATCCCATTTTATTTACATTTATTCCCATTATGCAGCAAAACCGGAACCTGCATTTTTGACAACATTTAATGAATAAGAATTTCCCTAATATTGAAACTCTTGTCCCTTACACCACATTAACAGTTTCTAAAATATGTACCTGAGGTGCATTTCTCCTGACTAATTTTTTTCTTTGGCTGTCTCTGTGCCTGTCATTCTCCTTCTCTGCATGCAAGACAGGTGTTGAATAATGACCAGGTGTTTTACTCCATACCAATCAATAAACTTTTTAGAACTGTCCTTCTAAAATTTTCCTGTGAAAGGCACTTCTCTTCATTAACATTTTTGGTTAAACAAAACAGTTAACATTTCTTTTTTAGAAAGTGTCAGAGTTAGGGACTTATATCCTTGTTCAGATATTTAAGGAAGTAATCTTATTTTCATACATGCTGAGTACTCATTAAACAGGAGTAGACAGAATCTGATGGTAGCTCAGCACGCTGGAAAACATTAAACCACTGGTTAGGAATCTTTACAGCCGTTTAAACTTACTTTTGACATTCAGCTTTATGTAAGAAAAAAATCACATAGGATACTGAACTAAGTAGAGAATAAGTGGTCTTGTTTACAAGTTCTATATTTCCCATTTATGACTAGGTAAATGTTTTTTGTTATTGATACAGTTATTGCAAAATGGATCCAGAATCAATGTTTGTATTTCATTCAGGTAATATTGTCAACACAATAGCTATATAATATTCACACTCTTAGGCCTGAAGATTTCTAGAGCTGTATTGTTTCATCATATAAAGTACCTGAATTGGTTATGGAACTCAAAGAGAACAGAGGCTGAGTTTTGCTGCTGAGATAAGATCAAAACTAGTTTCTTCAAAAATTAGGAAATAGATAGCAATCCATCCTGCACCACTGGAGCATATAAAGTCAAGTAAGCATAACCATATCCTAGCCATTGAATAACATATTCTTGGCTATGGGATGAAAAAGATCATGATTTTTCAAATACAATATTGAGTCTTAGGAAAAAAAGGAGCCTTTATCTTAAGGTATAACAATTTAGTCTTAATAGACAGCCTTACATCCAGTTGTTTTGATTCCCTTTATTTACTGGGTACAAAAAAAAACCCCACAGCTTTCCCCACAGGAATCTGTGGCAGTGTATTTCCAAGTTTCATCATTAGTATTCAACCTGGAACTTTGAAATTAATTTTGTTGTTCAGGAAACCATGTTATTCTGCAGAGAACAAGTGATAAGAAGTACAAATCACTATGTAGTACAGAAATTGTTCTGGCTGATTCCTGGAATTGTTAAATATCCAGTGCAGTTCTCTTTTGAACACAAATATATAGACATATTCAAGACAGAATTTTTCTGTTAGAAAATAATAAAAATCATAACTTCTGTTCAGAAGGTATTGTCTCAATGACAGGAGAAAGGAAAAGCAATTTGTTTCATTAACCCACTTGTCCTCCCCCATTTGATCTAATTCTTGTCTCTAGTTCGGAGTTAAACTACTGCTAAAGCTGTTCTGTATTTTACAAGGAATCATTAGGTATCTAGGCTAAGAAGAGGGATGTACTGTAACTAGAACAGTCATCTGGGATACAGTTAGTTTTTCTTGTAAGAATGGTCTATAATTTGTTTAACTTAAATACATTAACTACTTTTGCAGCTGAAACTGTATATAAATTGCTATTCTATCACAGGACAGTATCCTGGAGTATTAAATTAAAAAAAAATCCTGCATGCATCCCTAAACATCCCCCATGCCTTCTCTGTAGTTCAGCACCATTTTCTAGTATCCACGAAAAAGGAAGTTTCAAGAAATGTTAAGAATTTCAACAGAAGGGATCGAAAGTTTTCTTACATCATTAAGAAACGGGAAAAGGAATTACTGTCAAGAATTAAGTGGTCAATTCTTAGAACAAGGCACCATTTCAGAAAAAAAAAGCCCTTCTTTGGTATTTCCTCTCTGTCAATGAGCTCATTGCTGAGCTCAGGTGTTTGCATTTTCTAGACCTCTTTATCTGTTGCTTAGGTAGCTCCTGTGAAGGGTGTTACAAGAGGTGCTGAATCCTGTGAATATCAGCTCCAGGCTTCCTCCTGTCTGGCTGCTGAATCACAGCCTGGAGCACCCTGCAACCTGGGAAACTCTGTCTATTAGCAATAGACCAAGATTTGGTAAGCTCTGGTGAGTATAAATGAGGTGGAATTGGGCAAATCAAATACACAACATATATACATTTGGACATATATCATATATTTTTCTTCTTGTTTGCCTTTTCAGTTTAGACTGTAAATCATCAAGGATGAAGGACTTTTATAGCATTTGGCTTCCCATGTACTTACACAGATATATTTTGTGTTTGCCTAGCTAAAGGCATGCAGTATGAATGTAAAATAATGTAAATACTCCATAAAAAATACAAAGAGCTGATTTTTTAATTTTTTTTCTCCCAGTTCCTAGGAGGGTATCAGACAGGTTTCTCTCCAGATATGTCAAGAGGGAGTTCATGGAAAAGTATAAAAAATAGTTTTCTTACGTATATACTTCTTGGCTTTTTCTGTAATGTTTCTCAAATGGTAAATGCTGAATGAGAATTTAGAAGATGGACTTTCCCTTTCAGAAAGCTTATTTTTTCTATTTTGCAACCAATTGCAGGTACATATTTGACATGTGTAAACAAGCCTAGAAATGCAGTAATTATAAGAAAGAGTTTGAATTGTAGTCATTCACCAATGAGGTTTATATTTAGTTTTTACTCACAGGGATTCCACAATGTAAATACCTGGCACTGAGAAAAGTTAAATAAAAAGTCTTTTCAAGGAATCTGCATATTGTTTATTCCCATTGGATGAAACAGTACTGGTGACAAACTTGCTTTTCTTTTTTATTTCCCTGAGAATTTTCATTGTTTTAGAGTGCAGATATTGCTTTAAAAAGTATCCAGTACAAATTTAATCAGTAATATACACCAATTATTCCAAAAAGCTTTATTTTTCATCAGTAAACAGAAGATTCTCTTGTCACTGTTGTGGTTTGAACAGTGTCAGAATTTACTTCATGCAGGTATGACTATGTAAGTGATTTACTCTGCCTCCTGTAAATTCACCTGCCTTGAATGTTGCACTGCTGCAGTATAGTGAAGCCCAAATGACAAAGTTTATTTCTGTCTCTGATATCCTTGTATTATTGCAGTTACCTGTCACAGAAGAGTCACATTTTCCCACTTTTTTACTATTGGCAAAATGTCAAATATAAAGAATACAAAGACAGGTTGGTGTGTTGTCTTTATGAAAGATTGGTTCTTGTATGAATTTCTGCTGTAATAAACAGCTTTAGTCAAATATTCAAAACAATACAGTTCTCAATCTGACTAGCTTTACTCAGAGGAGACTTGATAAAGCTATTTCTGTAAAGGAAGTGGTCAAAATACATTTCCAGATAATCTGGGATTTCTGTCACATGTTAACTTAACTTTTTCATATTTTACTTCAGCTTCTTTTAATAGGTGTAGTATGGACTTTAATCTGATGCTTCAGGAAGGCAAACAAGAAAAAATCAGGCTCAAGATATATATGTACATTAAGTAGAAGTATGTACAAGTATATACACAAGTACATTACATTGTTGATATGTTACAATGTAGAACTTGCTGAATTAACCTGAAATACACACTAACCATATTTGCTGTGCTGTTTGTTAGAAGTTTTTTGATTAATAACCTAATAACAAAGTTAATTTGAAACAAGACAGTAAGTCTGGTAAGAAAACACAAAATTTAACATTTGGCAACAAATTTTGATTATAATTTAATTATCATTGAAATGAATGTAAATAAAGTAACTGATGTTAATTAAGAATAGTTTAATTTCAATTTAACTTTTTTAGTGATCAGGAAGAGAATTCAAGGTACAAGAAAAAGACCTGAGGAAAGAGACAGATGTAGGAAAATGAAAATCAAATAGCTAGGAGTGAAAAGACTGTCGATTCAAAGGAAGTGTTTGGCTGTCTTCTCATTTATGTGAGTATATACCATGGTAACTATGCAAAGGCAGGAGAGCATGCTTGTAAAACCAACAAGGATCAGAGCAGAATCAGAACTGGATGTTTTTATGAATATCAATTCTTAAATTGTGTCTCAGAACTATTCCAGCTTTCAGACTAGAATGAAGTTTTGCCTCTATTTATAGCCTTTGAAACTCACTTATACCAGCAGCTTCTGCCATTGTTTTCAATATCAAAGGAGCACTCCTAGTGCCCTTTACTGGGGGAAGCGTTACTGGTAGACATTCTCATTTAACTAATCTTGCAAGATTAAATTTATTTACAAAATCTTCTTTCACATATTACTGACTCCACACATCGTCAGGATTAATCAAAAGCTTATCATATACTTAATCAAAAGCTTAGCATATACTTATTCTAGGTAGATCAATGTAGGAAAATACAGACATACATGTATATAGAATAGAATAGAAAATTTCAGTTGAAAGGGACCTACAGCAATCATCCAGTCCAACCACCTGACCAATTCAGGACTGAACAAAAGTTAAAGCATGTTATTAAGGGCATTGCCCAAATGCCTCCTAAACACTGACAGGCTTGGGGCATTGACCACCTCTCTAGGAAGCCTGTTCTAGTGCTTGACCACTGTTTTGGTAAAGAAATGCTTCCTAATGTCCAGCCTAAACCTCCTCTGGCACAGCTTTGAACTGTCCCCACTCATCCTGTCACTGGATACCTGGAAAAATAGGTTAGCACGTCCCTCTCCACTTTCCCTTCTTGGGAATCTGTAGAGAGCAATGAGGTCACCTTTCAGCCTCCTTTTTTCCAAACTAGACAAGCCTAAAGTCCTTAGCCACTGCTTATAGGACATTTCCTTCCAGCCCTTTCACCAGCATTGTTGCCCTCCTCTGGATGCATTCAAGGACTTTAACATACTTCTTAAATTGTGGGGCCTAGAACTGCACACAGTATTCAAGATGAGGCCACACCAGCACTGAATACAGCTGAATACATAGCTGCTTATGCATAAAAGATAGATTTACACTAACTTAAGCTTGAAAATATTCTTCATGTAGAAGTTTCAGGAAGGACTGAAATGTTTTAAGAAAGGATGCCTTCTGTGCAATACAACTGAAAATTCTGAATTGCTATTGATTAGATGTTTCAGGAATGTTGGTGGGTTTTTTTTCTCTTTAACTTCAGATACAGAGGGGAATGTCCTCCATTTTTCCAAATATCTTAGTCTTTGATAGGGATTTTACTTGTTCAATTTTTTGTTCCAAATAAATGTATCTTAGTATTATGATTTTAAGTCATCGGTGAATGCATAAGGTTCCCCAGAAAATCTGTCTTAACCTGTACACATTTGGAACTAACTGTGGCTAATACTGTATTTCTACTTAGCCTCTAAGACATACACTGAACTTGCTGAAGAGTGGTACTACTTGTTTTTGATGGAGGAATACCTGAGAAGAACCACCAGGAGAAGAAATCCAAGTATCTTCACTATGACGTAGAGCCTAGACACATCAAGCCTGAGATGGTCTCCCAGTAACCCAGGTAGAGATGTGTTCCTAATCATGCCATTCTCATATCAAAGGAAATAACATCCTCTGCAAACAACAGGTGAGAATGTCATACTTGGTGGGAATGAGGAGAGTCACTTCTGAAACAGGTTTGCATGATTTACTGTCTGAAGAAACCTTCTCCAATGATTAAAAAAGGACACTAGAAGACAAGATTAGGAGTAGAGGATGAGAAACCTAAATTACATCCATCTAATGTGAGATGAGAGAAATAATACCTTGAGAGCACTGGACATGGGGATGAATCACAGAATCAGGAAGTTTGGCATCAGGTGTGAATTCTAACCAAAGTTACCCTGACAGTGTAAATACTGTCCTTGTCCTTCAGTGGCAGTGGGAGGCCACAAGAGCATTCAACTATTAGTGGGAATACTGTAAGAACATGAAAATCTTTAGCTGCTGGTTCCTCAAAACTGGGATTTTAATTATGGTCTAAAAGTTCTCAACATCTTATTCTCTAATAAAATATTCTGTAATAAATAAAATTGCAGATAAACAAATTTGTATATATAACATAACTCTCTCTCAAACTCATGCATGCACACACAGCTAAATGTAAATAAAGTGAAAGTTCCCACTTCCTCTTAGTTTTAGCAAAAGTAAACAATAGTTCACCAGGAGGCCCTAATTACATAAAATATAACACAATGTGTCTTTAGAAAACAGTGTACCATATACTTAGTCCACACTTCTACGACAGCTAATCAAATATAATTTAATAGCTTTTCTAAATGAAGAAAAAATTTTAAAATTGTAATAAAGTTGCCTGATTTTTATTTTTTATCCAGACAGAGTTGCAGCCCATAAAAAGAAGCTACCACAAGAAGAAAGTAATTATTGAAATTATTACAGGATCGTTGAGAAGTATAACAGACTGTTCAAAGGGATATTGTTGAATTGTGAAAACTATCACAGTCATACTACCATTATATGTTAAGGCTTCAGATAAAAACTTGTTTAAATATTTCCAATACTTGTATTATTGTATCAGGCTTTTTTTCTTTTTCTGTAAATGTGAAGCTAGCTGATTGAGGAAAAAAAAAATTCACAGAAAATGAAAAATTATTATAATTTCTTTTATATTTTTTAAAAGTTTATATTATATTATATTTCAACTCTGTTGTGGTTTAAGCCCATCCAGCAGCTAAACCCTTAAGCCCCACAGCTTCTCGCTCACTGCCCTCCCAGCAGGATGGAGGAGAGAATCGGAAAGGTAGAAGTCAGAAAACTCATGGGTTGAGACAAAGACAGTTTAATAGGTAAAGCAAAAGCGGTACACAAACCCAAAGTAAAACAAGGAATTCAATCCCTACTTCCCATCGGCAGGCAGGTGTTAAGCCATCTCCAGGAAAGCAGGGCTCCATCACATGTAATGGTTACTTGGGAAGACAAAGGCCATCACTCCAAACGTCCCTCCCTTCCTCCTTCTTCCCCAAGATTTTATTGCTGAGTGTGATGTTGTATGGTTTGGGATATCCCATTGGTCAGTTGGGGTCAGCTGTCCTGGATGTGTCCCCTCCCAACTTCTTGTGCACTCCTGGCCTACTTGGTAGTGGGGCAGGGTGAGAAGCAGAGAAGGCCTTGACGCTGTGTAAGCCCCGCTCAGTAATAATAACTAAAACATCCTTGTGTTATCAACACTGCTTTGATCACCAATCCAAAACATAGTACCATATGAGCTACTATGAAGAAAATTAACTCTATCCCAGTCAAAACGAGTAGAAACTCCTGTACGTGAACAGTGCTCATTTAAACTGAAGATCTATATTTAAGATTTATTTACACTTAATTTGCACAACTGATTTTGTGATTAGACTGCTTTTGTCTTGAAATACTGGTACGCTCCAGGATTAGTAAATATTCTAAAAATTATTTTAAAAAATCTATTTATGTTTTGACAACTGATATCCTATGATAAAGTAATAAATAAATGACCATTATTTTCATGTAACTATATTTTAAAAATGAACTATTATAAAGCACTAGTTTTATAAAAAGGTTTGTGTTCTGTTGATTTTTTTGGTTTTGTTTATATTGGCTTTCCAATGTCCTGATCATAACTTATTTTGAGCTCCATGGTTTTTTCAGCAGCAATGGTTTGTATATCTATTTAGCTTCTTCGTCTGAGCCCATTTTGTAATATGCTGTTGAATTTCTGACTGGAGCCACAGCATTTGAGATAGGGTAAAGAAATTGCCTACTCCCTGATATTTATTCCCTGTGCAGGCTTAGGCCATTATAATGAAAATATGATTTGGACAAGCAGGAGTCAGTAGAATACATAAGTATTATTTTCAGTAGTTTTGCATACATACTGAACTATTAATTTTCTCAGGACATACTATTAATATAAAATGATTACACGAAATATACCACTCAGCCTGCCAATATTTGTCTTTATCTGCTGACTGCTTTCTAAATGCTTTCTGGTTTTAATCTAAAAATGTAATCAAAGAGAAATTAAAGGTTGTCTGCCCCATAGTTCCAGCCATCTCTTATGTCTATTTTGTTAATAAAATAATTCCACTAGTAAACCCAGAGATTTTTTTTTTCATCATGCTATAAAGCTTCAAAAGTGCCCACAATGCCAAAGATCTGAAGATCCATTAGCAACTATCTTCTAAAATGGTCTGAAACCTTACTAAAGAGAATGAAATGAAAAAGAGCAAATGAAAGATCAAGGGTAGTCTTAAAGATGTTCCAGGTATCTTGAAAAATGTGGAAGCAGAAGGACACTAATGAATTTTGTGATCTCTGTAGTGATAAGGCCAGTTCCAACAGACATCTTGCCTATGAGTGCTTCAGAGTAAATAATTCTGGAGAAAATACACTGTATGACTTAGGCATCAAAGTTAGGCCCTGAAAATTAAAAAAAAACAAACTGTCATCATATTTTTAATTTAATATTAGTACATGCCTCCTTGTGTATGTAAATTATTGTGGGGATGCTTGCATGGCCCACCTTTGGTGAGAGGTCTTAGATAACTGCAGCAGTTAAGATGGGAATATCCATGTAACCAGCGTGTGGGGCTGGGACACCCAAAACTGCCTAAGGAGGTTTTTCATAGAATCATAGAAGTTTTTGGTTAGAAGGGACCCCTAGAGGTCATCTAGTCCAACACCCCTGCAGTAAGCAGGGACACCACTAACTAAATCAGGTTTCTCAGAGCCCCATCCAACCTGGCCTTGAATGTTGCCAGGGATGGGGCCTCCACTACCTCTCTGGGCAACCTGTTCCAGTGATTTACCACCCTCATTGTAAAGAATTTCTTCCTTATATCTAGTCTAAACCTACCCTGGTTTAGTTTAAAACCATTACCCCTTGTCCTGTCACAGCTGGCCCTACTAAAAAGACCTTCCCCATCTTTCCTATAGGCCCCCTTTAGGTACTGAAAGGCCGCAATCAGGTCTCCCCGCAGCCTTCTCTTCTCCAGGCTGAACAACCCCAACTCTCTCAGCCTGTCCTCATAGGAGAGGTGCTCCAGCCCTCGGATCATTTTTGTAGCCCTCCTCTGGACCCGCTCCAACAGTTCCATGTCCTTCTTGTGCTGAGGGCTCCAGAGCTGGACGCAGTACTCCAGGTGAGGTCTCACCAGAGCAGAGTAGAGGGGCAGAATCACCTCCCTCGACCTGCTGGCCACGCTTCTCCTGATGCAGCCCAGAGTACGGTTGGCCTTCTGGGCTGCCAGCGCACATTGCCGGCTCATGTCCAGCTTTTCATCCACCAGCACCCCCAAGTCCCTCTCGGCAGGGCTGCTCTCGATCCTTTCTTCCCCCAGCCTGTATTGATACTGGGGGTTACCCCGACCCAGGTGCAGGACCTTGCACTTGGCCTTGTTGAACCTCATGAGGTTCACACAGGCCCACCTCTCCAGCCTGTCCAGGTCTCTCTGGATGACATCCCGTCCTTCTGGTGTGTCAACCGCACCACTCAGCTTGGTGTCATCCGCAAACTTGCTGAGGGTGCACTCGATCTCGCTGTCCAAGTCATTGATGAAAACGTTAAACAGCACCGGTCCCAGTACGGACCCCTGAGGGACACCACTCGTCACCGGTCTCCATCCGGACATCGAGCCATTGACCACTACCCTCTGGATGCGACCATCCAGCCAGTTCCTTATCCACCGAACAGTCCACCCATCAAATCCATAGCTCTCCAATTTAGAGAGAAGGATGTTGTGGGGGACCGTGTCAAAGGCTTTGCAGAAGTCCAGATAGATGACATCCATCGGTTTTCCTTTGTCCACTGTTGTTGTCACACCATCATAGAAAGTCACTAGGTTCGTCAGGCAGGACTTGCCCTTGGTGAAGCCATGCTGGCTATCTCGAATTATCTCCCTGGCCTCCATGTGCCTTAGCATAGCTTCTAGGAGGATCTGTTCCATGATCTTCCCAGGCACAGAGGTGAGGCTGACAGGTCGGTAGTTCCCGGGGTCTTCCTTTCTACCCTTTTTGAAAATGGGCACAATGTTTCCCTTCTTCCAGTCACCAGGGACTTCGCCTGACTGCCATGACTTTTCAAATATCATGGAGAGTGGCTTGGCGACTACATCGGCCAATTCCCTCAGGACTCTGGGATGCATCTCATCAGGTCCCATGGACTTATGTGCGTTCAGGTTCCTCAGGTGGTCACGAACCTGATCTTCTCCTACAGCAGGAGGGGTTTTGCCCTCCCGGTCCCCCTCATGCCATCCATCAACTCGGGAGGGGTGAGGAGAGAGGTTGCCAGTGAAGACTGAGGCAAAAAAGTTGTTGAGTACCTCAGCCTTCTCCTCATCTGCTGTTACCAGCTTGCCGGTCTCGCTCATCAGCGGGGGTACGCTTTCTTTAACCATCCTTTTCCGGCTGATATACCTGTAGAAACCCTTCTTGTTATTTTTCACATCCCTAGCCAAGTTTAGCTCCAGCTGCGCCTTGGCCTTCCTGACTCCATTCCTACACAATCGGACCACGTCCCTATGCTCTTCCCAGGATGCCTGTCTCTGCTTCCACTGCCTGTGCAGTTCCCTCTTCCTCCTTAGTTTGACCAGCATCTCTTGTCTCAACCATGCCGGTCTTTGCCTGATTTCTTACACCTAGGGATCGAGAGCTCTTGCACTCTGTGGTTCACTTCCTTAAAGATCTGCCAGCTCTGTTCTGTTCCCCTGTCCCTGAGGACCTTTTCCCAGGGAGTCCTTCTGACTATCTCCTTGAGGAGCTGGAAGCTTGCTTTCCTAAAATTCAGGGTCCTGACTATACTCTTTGTTCTTCCCATTTCCCTCAGGAGCGTGAGCTCTACCAGCGCATGATCACTGCAGCCCAGGCTGCCTCCGATCTTGACATCTCCGATGAGCTCGCTTGCATTGGTGACCACCAGGTCCAGTATCGCATCTCCTTGGGTAGGGGTGTCTATTACCTGGCTTAAGAAGTTGTCCTCAATGCATTCGAGAAACCTGCTGGATTGCCTACAGCTTGCCATGTTGGTTTTCCAGCAGATGTTGGGGTGGTTGAAGTCCCCCGGTAGGACGAGAGCCTGCGAGCGCAAAGCCTCCCAGAGTTGGAGGAAGAACGCTTCGTCAGTCAGCTCCTCTTGATCTGGCGGCCTGTAGGAGACACCAAGCACCAGGTTCCCTTTGTTGCCTCTCTCTCTGATTCTTACCCATAAGCTTTCGACCTGCTCGTGGCTATTCTTCAGGGACAGCTCTTCACACTGTAATGATTTCTTGATGTAAAGGGCAACGCCTCCGCCCCTCCTTCCTCACCTGTCCCTTCTGAACAGCCTGTAGCCATAAATAGCTACGTTCCAGTCGTGGGATTCATTCCACCAAGTTTCCGTAATGGCAATCAGGTCGTAGCTTTCTAGCAGTACGATAGCTTCCAACTCCTCTTGTTTGTTTCCCATGCTGCGTGTGTTTGTATAGAGGCATCTCATCTGGGCTGTCGGCCTCATCACCTTCATAGCAGAACACCCCTCATTTCCTTTGAGGTGTTTCATGGGCTTAACTTAACCAAAATCTTTGGGTTTTTTAACCAAAAATGATCATGTTAAAGAGGATGATGCCCATCAACTGGATTAAGGAGCAACCAGGGAATGAAAAAGGAATTTTTAAAAGTAAGAAGGCACAAGTTTGAAAAGTACAGAAGCAGCATGGAGATTTGTACTGGGGAGGAGACAGAGCAGGTAACAGAGCATGGTCCCCACAGTGGCCAGAAACCCCTTCTGAGGTCAGGCAGAGCAGACTCGTGTGTATGTGTGTGCACATCTGTGTGTAACCCTCTCAGCCTCTGAGAGACGTGTGCATGTAACTTGGAGGGGGAGCAGGATGGGCACTTCTGGTGATTAGTTATAAAGGGGTGTTCAGTTTTTTCTTGTCATATAAATTAGGATTTTGTAAGTGTCTAGTACTAAGGTTTATTTGTTGTACTGCTGATACTGCTCTGCAGTATATAAGGTCACTGACTGTCAGTTAATTATGTATCTCTGATAAATTAATAAACCACTTTAATCTACTGCAATCCCTTTTAAATTAAAATCTTCTTGTTTAACTACTTCTGGTAAGAATACAGACTAGAACACTGAACTGATCAAGTTTGGCTGCTGTATTCATTATTGGCAAACAATGACAAAAAATACATATAATCACTCTACATTACTTGAAAGGTGGAAATTACTTAGCTGTTCTTATTTTACTGAAGGAATTATAATCTATAATTTTGGTTTCCTCTCTGGCAGGCTGAAGAATCTGGTTTATGCTATAGCGAAAAGCTAAGCACTCCGTCAGTTGAAGCACAAGTTCATAAAGTGAAATATTTTTCAAAGTAGTTCTGAATACAAATATCAGTTTTCTTCTTTCCTAGCATCTTTTGGCTTTGTGATGAATTTGAATTAATAAGTAATAATACATATGTTCCCAGGTATTTGATCACCTCAAGTTCTCAGATATTCTCTGGCTTAAATGTAACAGTAGTCAGGTATTTTTGAACAATTTTATAGATAAGTGTGTGTCACACCAGCCACGTCTGTGTAAAAACAACTTTGGAATATTCTTGCATTTGATTTGTTGAAAGGTTGATCATAAGATAACAAGCTACTTGGCCTCAAAAGGTATGTAGCTTAGGATACCTATTTTGCTTCACAAAGAGTGCAGTTCTTATCTGGGTATCAGCTATAAATACTTTAACATTTACAATCCATTAACTTGTTTCTTCAATGTGATTTTCTTTTCCTGTAGGAGCTATATATTTCCATGCACTGGATCACATTTTCTGTTGGTTATATTCAAGAAAAAAGTGATATTAAATTTACCATACATACTTAAAACTAACAAAGGCTTGTAATTTGGTCACATTTAATATTTGTTGCACAATCAGGAATTTATCACCATTTTAATTTTTAATGTTGTGCTTTGGGTTTTTTTTTTTTTTAAATACAGTCTGTGTGTCTGGTAACTTATTTCAGGTCTAAAATGCATCCATTCATAACTACTATTTCTTATCCTTATATCTCAGCAGAGGACCCCCTATTCAAAGCATTATTAAATTTCCTTTACGTTCTGCATATTTTATTTTATATATATAGAGAGAGAGAGAGGCCAAATGACTCTTTGTAATGCTCACTAGTTTATGAAGTGCATTATTCCCTCTTTCTGTCTTGATAGCAGTGTGCATTGGTGAGATATAATCTCTCAGTTATGAAAATCTTAGCTTTGTTTTATCAAAATATAATTTCCAAAATGCCCTCCCATTGAATATTTAAAATAATATCTATTACATCTCCCATAACTGAAGCTAAACTAACATAACTGTAATTTAGCCTGTCCTTAGACTGTTATTTAAATAATGGTGTTACACTGGCCACCTTCCTGTCTTTCGGGATGTTGCATGTACTAAATGAGCACACTAAAGTGTCATTAAAAGTCCACTTCTAGTTAGTCAGAAGTCTCATTTGTGCTATCAGTTTAGTCATATTGCCACGTAAAACATCATACAGTGTTACATTTACTTTAATAGTTCCTGTTTTGATATCTGAAGTCCATTAATTTTATTTTCCTACCAAGCATCCCCTCAAAGAACAACTATTCCTCCGCCCC
>JAKFQP010000082.1:9223335-9239426 GCA_023375905.1 Nycticorax nycticorax
CCCCCTCATCCTTACCCATAAGCATTCGGCCTCAGCACAAGCATCTAGCTCTATACAGTCAAAACACTCCCTAACATACAGGGCCACCCCACCACCCTTCTTTCCTTGCCTGTCCCTTCTGAAAAGTCTGTAGCCATCCATCGCAGCATTCCAGTCATGAGATGCATCCCACCACGTTTCTGTGATGGCAACTACATCATAGCCATCCTGCTGCACAATGGCTTCCAGCTCCTCCCGTTTGTTGCCCATGCTGCGTGCATTAGTGTAGATGTAAATCGTACTGGTTCTGGCCAGGATGGAGTTAATTTCCTTCATAGCAGCCTGTATGGTACTGTGGTTTGGATTTGTGACTAAAACAGTGTTGATAACACACCAGTGTTTTAGTAATTTCTGAAAAGTGTTAGCATTGCTTCAAGGCCTCTTTTTCCCTACTCTACCCATCCCAGCAAGTGGTTTGGGGTTGTGCAAGAAGTTAGGAGGAGACACAAACAGGACAAGAGGATATTACATACCATATGAAGTCATGATCAGCAATGAATTTCAGGGAGAGAAGAACAAAGGGGGGAAAGTTTATGGTTATGGTGTTTGTCTTTCCAAGTAACTGATATGCGTGATGAAGCCCTGCTTTCCTGGAAATGGCTAAACATCTGTCTGCAGATGGGAAGTAGCGAATGAACTCGTTATTTTGCTTTGGTTGCACATGCTGCTTTACTTCGCTTATTAAATTGTCCTGACCCACAGGTTTTCTTGCTTTTGCCTTTGCAATTCTCTTCCCCATCATGTTGGGGCAGGGGGGGCATGAGCTGGGTTGGGGCTTAGCTGCTGGCCAGGGTCAACCCACCACAGCACTAGAAATAACCTTAGACACCAGATGAGTGATAAGTCTGTGGCATCCCAGTTTTAAATTTCTGATACCCCTGCATTTAATGAAAGAGATTAATAGACTGTTTACAACAGTTACAAAGCACAGGGTACAATGCTTGCATGCATACTATTCATCATGTCAACCATTCTCCCTTAATATCTAAAATATTACAGGATAAAGTAATTTTCTGCCTTTGAATGCTAGTGAATTTGAAAAGCATTTTTTTTTCTGTATCAATCTTGCTTGGTATAAGTATGCTGATCACATATGCTTCTTTCAAAAACTAATGTACAAAATCATAAATACAAGTCTCCATTTTATTGATGTGCTTAAATTAAGCATTAACAGAAAACAAAGGACTCAAATTCCATAAACAACTGCAGTTTATCATCCCAAATTAAAATTTACATGCCATAAACTAATTAGTTTACATGCACACAAAGAAGCCACATTTTGTAAGTGCATTAATATAATTAACTCTCTATAAGCCATAGTGGGCCGATCTCATGTAATTGAGAATGGAGGTCTCATTCTTTTTTTCATCATGAGTAAATCTTTTCTCTCCAAGTAGACCACCTATATTTCTATTGTGCACTATATTTTTTACACGTCATTCCCTTTTCTAATTTATCCACTTATCAGCATAGTATTTCATAAATCTTTGTTAAGCTCTTCACAACAAAATGAGCTTCACCTGAGAAGTCCTAATGCTTTAGGTTCACAGAATCACAGGCACGGGTTGGAAGGGACCTTGGGAGATCATCTAGTCCAACCCTCCTGCTAAAGCAGATTCACCTAGAGCAGGTGGCACAGGACATCAACCAGGCAGGCTTTGAATATCTCCAGAGAAGGAGACTCCACAACCCCCCTGGGCAGCCTGTGCCAGTGCTCTGTCACCCTCAAAACAAAGAAGTTCTTCCGCATATTCAACTGAAACCTCTTATGCTTCAGTTCATGCCCATTGCCCCTTGTCCTGTCGCTGGACACCACTGCAAAGAGTCTGGCTCCGTCCTCGTGACATCCACCCTTAGGATGTTTGTACGTGTTGATGAGATCCCCTCTCAGCCTTCTCTTCTTCAGGCTAAACAAGCCCAACTCTCTCAGCCTTTCCTCACAGGGGAGATGCTCTAGTCCCTTAATCATCTTTGTAGCCCTCCTCTGGATTCTCTCTAGGAGTTCCTCATCCTTCTTGATCTGGGGAGCCCAGAACTGGACACAGTACTCCAGGTGGGGTCTCACCAGGGCAGAGTAGAGGGGGAGGGTAACCTCCCTCGACCTGCTGGCCACACTCCTCTTAATGCACCCCAGGATGCCATTGGCCTTCTTGGCAACAAGGGCACACTGCTGGCTCATGGTCAGCTTGTTGTCCACCAGGACTGCCAGGTCCCTCTCGCCAGAGCTGCTTTCCAGCAGATCTGCCCCCAGTCTGTCCTGGTGCATGGGGTTCGACCTCCCCAGGTGCAGCACTCGACACTTGCCCTTGTTGAACTTCATCAGGTTCCTCTCCGCCCAACTCTCCAGCCTGTCTGGGTCCCTCTGAATGGCAGCACAGCCTTCTGGTGTATCAACCACTCCTCCCAGTTTTGTGTCATCAGCGAATTTGCTGTCCTCTTGTCCAGGTCATTGATGAATAAGCTGAACAAGACTGTGATGAGTTTTGAGCCCTGGGGAACCCCACTAGCTACAGGCCTCGAACTAGACTCTGCCCCGCAGATCAGAACCCTCTGAGCTCTGCCATTCAGCCAGTTCTCAATCCACCTCACTGTCTACTCATCCAGCCTACAATTCCTGAGCTTCCCTATGAGGATGTTATGGGAGACAGTGTCAAAACCTTGCTGAATTCAAGGTAGACAACATCCACTGCTCTCCCCTTGGCTACCCAGCTGGTCATGCCATCATAGAAGGCTATCAGACTGGTCAGGCATGATTTCCCTTTGGTGAATCCATGTTGGGTACTCCTGATAACCTTCTTTTCCTCCACTTGCTTAGAGATGACAACCAGAATGAGGTGTTCCATCACCTTTCTGAGGATGGAGGTGAGACTAACTGGCTTGTAGTTCCCTGGGTCCTCCTTCTTGCCCTTTTTGAAGACTGGAGTGACATTGGCTGTCCTCCAGTCCTCAGGTACCTCTCCTGGTCTCCAGGATCTTTCACAGATGATGGAGAGTGGCTCAGCAATGACATCTGCCAGTTCCCTCAGCACTCACAGGTGCATTCCATCGGGGCCCATGGATTTGTGGGTGTCCAGCTTACTTAAAAAATCCTTAACGTGGTCCACCTCAACCAAGGGAAAGTCATCCTTTCTCCAGGCTTGCTTGCTTACCTCCAAGGACTGGGGAGACTGAGGGCCAGCCTTGGCAGTGAAGACTGAAGCAAAGAAGGCATTCAATAGCTCCGCTTTCTCTGTATCTTCCATCACCAGGGCACCCACTTCGTTCAGCAGCGGTCCCACATTTCCCCTAGTCTTCCATTTGCTGCTGATATACTTGAAGAAGCCCTTCTTGTTGTCCTTGATATCCCTCACCAGATTTAATTCCAGGTGGACCTTAGCCTTTCTAGTTGCTTCCCTGCATGCTCTGGCAGCATTCCTGCATATCTCCCAAGTGGCATGACCCTTTTTCTACATTCCATAGAGCTTTCTCTTCTCTTTGCGTTTTGCTAGAAGCTCCTTGTTCATCCGTGCAGGCCTCCTGCCTTGTTTACTTGCTTACTCATGGGGATTCACCGATCCTGAGCATGGAGGAAGTGATGCTTAAATAGCAACCAGCTCTCTTGGACTCCCCTACCTTCTAGAGCCTTAACCCATAGAATTCTTCCAAGTAGGACCCTGAAGAGGCCAAAGTTAGCTCTCAAAGATGATATTAAATAAATTATGTTTTAAATGTGTACTACCACACCATAAACTGAACTTTGAAGTGTTTAATAGTAACAGAACCCAAGGAGAAGACATTTTATTCAATTTGAATTAGGGTTTTTTTGCAAAGCTTTGCAATCTTTTCCAATTATCTGTATCTTATGAGGCACTCACTAGACTGATTTCTTCTTGATCTGCTATGCAGATATCAAAACCATAAAATCTTTTTGGTTAAAGATCGGTTGTCTGTCTTTAGAAATCTTATACTGAAACTTACTTTTGCACACAAGATACGAACTCCTAGATCCTCCCTGCTACATCTTCCTAGTATAGTTATGTCTGTTACTAGAAAATTAAGACCTGCTCAGAACAGATCTGTGACGTCAAATCCAACTGGCATGAATTGACTCATATCTCCACTACCTGCTGAGAAATAAGTGTTCCTGGCATGTTCTAATTTGCTAACTATGCTTGGAAATTGTTTTGGCAAGTCCTATTCAGCACAAGCAAAAACAGTGCTAGGGAGCATATAAACTGACTTCTAGTGCTCAGAGACATTCCTTTGTGATATTTAATTTATTAATGTAAATATGATTTAGTATCTTTTTTAAAGATTTTTTTTTGCTTACTGTAACTTCTCTCATCTGTTTCTTCAGTTCCCTCTCTGTCTTCTCACCTGTCTCTTTGCTTCTGCATCAGTCTAGATCTTAGCTCCGTTAAAACCTAACAGCATGGCATGGATCAAGAAGTCAGATTACCAGAATTAACCCAAAACATTCAATTATTCACTCAAATTTATTAGCATCCTTCCTTTCCCTTAATTAAGATTTAGCAACAATATCTAAAATTATGTTGATTGCCATTTCAAGTCATTCCAAGATTTCTCTGCCAGATATTTCATGCCTCTGTTGCATAGCTAAGGATCACTTGAAACTTCTTCAGTTAGTCTGCTGGAACTATCAGCAGATTGATTCAATGCAATGAATTTGAGTAGGTAACATAATTGCGCTTGGCAACTCTTTATGCTAGTATTCAGCTTGTTCAATCAGTATTTCTCCTTAAAAATATAACAGTAGTTAGTTTCTTTTGTCTTCAGTATCGATTACATGAAGAATAAACACTTTGTTTTTATGTAGAACTTTTTTTTAAAATAACTATTTGCATAAACATCTGGTGATTCATGTCTAACACTTCTAGTCCCAATTATTTTTCTTTTCCTCCTTCCTTGATGCAATATTTAGATTTTCACAGTAGAAAAGTAAATGAAATAAAAAAGTGTGAAAAATCACTTGAGAGCTAAAGCAATAAGATAATTGTAAATGATTAGCTAAGCTAACGTACTGCTTTAGTGGAATTTAAGAGGGGATAAGAAGCACTACTTGATGATTTAAGACCAAAAATTTCAATATCTATTTAGAAAAAAAAAATAGTTAGAAGAAATATGATAGATCAATCACAAAAACTGCACTAGAACCTAATATTTAGTGTTTTACAGACAGGCATGGAGATTATGGACAAAAGCAATACTGTGTCCTTCACATTTAAGACTTCAGACCATAAGGACTGTCCAAAAACTACATAAAGTATAAGGAAAGTGACAACATAGTGAGTAAAGGGCAATTTCCCATTTTATAAAGCAAGGATTAGGGTCAGTAATGTGAGCAAAGGATTTTTGAAGAGAAATTTGAATACTGGAAAGAATTTTATTCTGCATTTTTTAAAAAAAAATACAGCAATCTAAATATATGACCATTTGGTGAAACTTTATTATGTTTGCAAAGTCTGCAGTTATTTTTGAGATGGTCCATAGTAGAGATTAATTTCTGTTTCCATGTTACTGCTCCCAGGCGGTGGGGAAGGTGAGATAGGAAAAATATAGAAGCAGCCAAGACTAGTAGCAAAGATTATGCACTAACTGAGCTAGTGGAAACCATAAGAAATAAGGGTTTTTTTGGATATCAGACAGTGGTCAAGAAGACCCAGGATGTTTTGAGCTAGCAGGCCACAATGTTTCCAGGATATGCACTGAAATTTTGGCAGCTGAAGTGGGAGGAAGCTGTGAATAAGTGGCAAGGTAAACAAGAGCTGAAAATGGAAACCTTGAAATCCAAACAAACCATTTTGACATATTTGCCAGCTGGAGCACCAAACCGACAATTAAAAATCACTGACTTAACATAGTCAGACACAGTAGAAACACAATAGAAACACAAATATTGGCAGAAAACAATGTGAGAAAGAATATGCCACACATCAAGGTGCATTACAAACTGTTAATGAGAAAACAGAATTAAAGAAATAACTGGGGAAAAAATCCAAACAGGAAATGGAATAAAATGTGTGTGAAGTGCTTGGGAGACAAGAAGCCATTCTGGGCATGCAAGAACACACTTGACCTAAAATTTCTAATACCTCTAGTTTATATTAGCTTTACTTCTCTAAAATAACATCCATGACATAGAAATGTATACTTAACCCATCGTTTTCTGCTTGCTGGCTGTCTGCAGTTTGGCAAAGCTCTCTGCTCCTTTCACTAGTCAATTATCTGCAGGATTCACTGTACAAGACCACCTGCCTAAAAATTTGAACTGAATGAACAAAACCACTCCAGCCTATAGCTCACTAGCCCTGTTCAATTATTTTACTGTTACACGGATCATGTCTTTAATCTCTCTTTAGGTCCATGACTGTCCCACTTCAGACTTGAAACAGATGATAAATCATAAATTTTGGTAGGTTCGGTTTTCAAATACAAGCCAGAACTCTATGACAGACTGGACCAGAGGAACCAAATGCTTCAGATATCCTACCTGGCATTCCTTCCAAAAAAAGTGATTACCCTGGTTAGTAAGATAAAGCCTTTCTAAAAGATCTTAGAGATTAAAAAAAAAAAATAATCCAACTGAGTGTATTTTCTTATTCATAAAAGCATCAGCAAATTACAATAAAATCACAGGCAGACAAAAAAAACCCCACCAAACTATAAATCTAGTTATTGTTCATAACTGATCTTTCTAACACATAATCTTTAGGGCAATGATAGATTAGCACAAAGCAACAGATGGTTGTGACAATGGGCATGGATCCAATGTTTTGTAACTGCAGTCTGTGGCCTGAAAAAGAGGGATGTTAGGCTCAGGAAACAGTCATACTAATATCTGATAGCCATTTATTATAGCTGGTGCATTACTGATTACTGACTACTTGGTTCAAGGTTATTAGAAAAAAACAATTAGAAAGGATGAGAATATTGTGTAGTTTATAATGAAAACAAATTATTGGCCCTCATTTCAGCAGAAGTCTGTTCTGGCTAAGACTTTAACTGACCAATGGAAAGCCTAAAACATTAAATGACTTTAAGTAGCTACACTTCTCCATTAATATTAATATTTTTTCATGTGAAAACATAAGAAATTGTGTGCTCTTTCCAATCAATATCTGCACTGCACCATGCTAAAAGCTGTATTCAGACAGATATACAAGCAAATAATTCCTAATAACTTAAACTATGGTCCTTAACAGAGAAAAGAGTTAGCCACTACCCAGCTAGCACAGAACAAACATACTCATAAAGTTTATATTACCTCTGAAAGAGGAACTTTACATGCAGTATTGCTTTCTTTAAATACAAACGTCCTGGTTTCAGCTGGGATAGAGTTAAATTTCTTTCTAGTAGCTGGCATAGTCCTGGGTTTTGGATTTAGTACTAGAAGAATGTTGATAACACACTGATGTTTTAGTTGTTGCTAAGTAGCCCTTATGCCAGTCAGGGACTTTTTTAGCTTCCCATGCTCTGCCCAGGTGCACAAGAAGGTGGGAGGGAGGATAGCTGATCCAAACTGACCAAAGGGGTACTCCACACCATAAGACATCAAGCTCAGTATATAAAATGGGGGGGAATTGGCTGGGGGGTGGTGACCACTGCTCAGGAATCAGCTGGGCACTGGTCAGTGGGTGGTAAGCAATTGCATTGTGCATCACTTGTTTTGCATATTCTTTTATCATCATCATCATTGTTGTTATTCTTATTCCTCTGCTGTCCTATTAAACTGTCTTTACCTCAACCCACGGGTTTTTCATTTTTTTCTGACTCTTTCTCACATCCAACTTGGGAAGCTGGACTTCTGCAAAACCTTTGACACAGTCCCCCACAACATCCTTCTCTCTAAATTGGAGAGCTATGGATTTGATGGGTGGACTGCTCGGTGGATAAGGAACTGGTGGGATGGTCGCATCCAGAGGGTAGTGGTCAATGGCTCGATGTCCGGATGGAGACCAGTGACAAGTGGTGTCCCTCAGAGGTCCGTACCGGGAACAGTGCTGTTTAACGTTTTCATCAATGACTTAGTGAGATTGAGTGCACCCTCAGCAAGTTTGCAGATGACACCAAGGTGAGTGGTGCAGTTGACACACCAGAAGGATGGGATGTCATCCAAGGAGACCTGGACAGGCTGGAGAGGTGGGCCTGTGGGAGCCTCATGAGGTTCAACAAGGCCAAGTGCAAGGTCCTGCACCTGGGTCGGGGTAACCCCCAGTATCAATACAGGCTGGGGAAAGAAAGAATCAAGAGCAGCCCTGCCGAGAGGGACTTGGGGGTGCTGGTGGATGAAAAGCTGGATGTGAGTCGGCAATGTGCGCTGGCAGCCCAGAAGGCCAACCATACTCTGGGCTGCATCAGGAGAAGCATGGCCAGCAGGTCGAGGGAGGTGATTGTGCCCCTCTACTCTGCTCTGGTGAAACCTCACCTGGAGCCCTGCGTCCAGCTCTGGAGCCCTGAGCACAAGAAGGACATGGAACTGTTGGAGCGGGTCCAGACAAGGGCTACTAAAATGATCCGAGGGCTGGAGCACCTCTCCTATGAGGACAGGCTGAGAGAGTTGGGGTTGTTCAGCCTGGAGAAGAGAAGGCTGTGGGGAGACCTGATTGCGGCCTTTCAGTACCTAAAGGGGGCCTATAGGAAAGATGGGGAAAATCTTTTTAGTAGGGCCAGCTGTGACAGGACAAGGGGTAATGGTTTTAAACTAAACCAGGGTAGGTTTAGACTGGATATGGGGAAGAAATTCTTTACAATGAGGGTGGTGAAACACTGGAACAGGTTGCCCAGAGATGTAGTGGAGGCCCCATCCCTGGCAACATTCAAGGCCAGGTTGGATGGGGCTCTGAGCCACCTGATCGAGTTGAAGATGTCCCTGCTCGCTGCAGGGGGGTTGGACTAGATGACCTCTAGGGGTCCCTTCCAACCCAAAACACTCTATGATTCTATGATTCTTACATACTGATTGCAATTGTGATTAGCCTCAAGATTACATCCTCTTTCATAAATTATCTGCCCATTCTTGCCTGCAATTCTCTTCCAGATTTAATTACTATTACATTAAGATATATTATAAATTACTATAGAATATCAAGGATTAGAGCCACCAAGAGACCTATCCTATATCTGTACCTACTCCAGAAATTTGTAAGAAAAATTTTAGTAGTTTTGCACTATAATATTTATCATTATACCACATTATTTTTCCTCCTAGTTTTTAACATATAGGGACTTACTTAAATCTCTATGGAAGATGTGTCACAATCCATTCCAAATGTTATCACTAAAAAACATTTTAAGAAGTTCGAATCCCATTTTTAAGTCTTTTTGAGGTTTTAGCTTTAACAACTTTCAGTTATAAGGAGATCCACAGTTTAGTCATCGTATAAAATAAGTGTTTAATCAAGTAGGAATTTTCTACCTTTCACTTTCAGTGAATATTCCCTTATTTTTGGCTTTACTCATGACTTTGACATGTTCAGAGAATTATTTTAAATTAATGAGATGTGATTTCTCTTTGCAGAATTCATATAATTACACTATATTTTATGATGTTAACCCAAATACCTCAGTGATCTTTTTACTATTAATTTCATAATTAAATAAGAATGAAACTAGAAGCCCCAAGGAAGCTTTGGCTTGAGAACAATGGCAGCAGAGGTCATGATGAATTTGCTTTTCTTGCTCTCCCTCCTTGCTCTGAAACTCCACTCATCATTTAGTCTCTACAAATTTATCTTAACGTTCAGTATGACAGTTTTCAGCTTTCCAAGAAACAACTTTTCCTTTCATCCCATGACAGATGTATATACAACTTCCTTGCATTTTTATGAAAGATTTCTATTAGTCTATTGATTAGTAAAGGACATCTACATTTACAAGCATAAAACAAGAATTTTGATAAAATTCAAAGGTCTAGGAATTAACTGAAATCAGTTATGTGAAAAACAATTGTATCAGAAATACCAATTATTTTTTTTAATTTAGGCAAACATAAAACTGCATTATTTCTTTCTGTCAAAGAGTATTACAGATTTTGTAATTCTCCTATCACTCAGCTTCTCTGAAAATTTTTTACCTCCCACAGTATAACCTTCTGGCGTGATGTGACAAAATCATAGGTTCCATCCAGTCAGGGAAGTCAGTTGTGTCATTCTCACATAAATCTATTCACTTAGATATATATCTTCACATACGCATGTTGCTAACAAGAAGTCCTTACTTGTAATTCAAATTACTTTTTCATTAACTGGAAGAGAAAAGTTATTACACATTTGCAGTAGTTCTCATGTTTAAAGACAACTAGCTGTAACTAGAATTTCTGCATCCTGGGATATTTATTTATTGAGTTTCTACTGCAAAAAGACAAAAAAATATTTTTAATTATTTATATTATAGAAAACATAAATATAATTCTTGTTGCTCATAAGTTTTAAATTGGTTTACCTTTACATTTTATGCTAATTTGATAGCAACATATCCATTTCATTCAGATTATGGCATAATATGATAATATAGTTAGGTCCTTGGACTATACTTTTTAAAACTTAGACCTATTGTTGGGTTTCGTACTAATTGAGGTTTTTGGTTTTTTTCCAGAAACATCTCATTTCCTTCTTGTACTGTACCACTACAGATTTTGACATTTTGAAGTAGTTGTCCTTGGTACATTCGGTGCTAATCTTGCTATGGAGCCGTGATAAGAGACAACCTGGGAATTACAACACACAAAATATCTTGAGTTAAGAAATAAAGTTTATTTTATTTGAAATATTTATTTTAAAATTAAGTATAAGATCTCTAAACCAGATTATTCCAAAGGCATATTTGTTATGAATTGTGGAGTGAGAACTATATTTTGGATAAATTTTGAAGCATTATTTCCTCATAAAATTACGAGTTTATAAAGGCATGTATAATATCTAGGAGAAAGGTGTATTTGTATATATTCCTATGGACTAATCCAAACTAGCTATCAACATTTAGGATTAATTATATGAGCAGCTGCAATGGGGAATTACAAGATTTTAAATTTGTCTGTATTTTTGTTCAAACTTTGGGCCATATCTTCTTCAACCAGAGTCTAAATACCGAGCTGATGCTCCTGCTTGTTTGTGTCGATCAAGAAACTGACAGAAACAATAAGTATAAATTTTAACTTCAGTGATATCACAGAAAAGCAATTACAGATCCTGACAATTTTTGGCTTTAGACTTCTGGGTTTTCTGCCAAATGTGTAATCCCAGGAAAGAGCATAATTGGCCACAAAATGTACACATGCCAATTGTATTACCATATGAAAAGTACATTCTTTGTTTATTTTTTGTCTTGCTTAGTAAAGCTAAGCTATAAACTTAGCTACTACGAGATCTGTAGTAGCTCTGATAAGGCAAATATGTAATATGTATACTGTCAGGGATTTGATTTAGGCATATGATGTTGAAACAAATTGTTGAAAGTAGGATAAATTTGAATATAGTAGATTGTATTAAAACATAAACAATTAAAAAAATGAAACAAAATAAGAATTCCTTTTTCCTAAATTATAATGTCATGTGCTTTAGTGATAATTTAAAATTATTTTTCGAGGCAATGAGCTGACCAAGAATATTCATTTTTTATATCTTATCAGCTTAGTTCCCAGAATGTAAATACAAGTTTTTCTCATTTATATATATATCTGAAACATACAACCCTGCAGAACAAAAGGTGAAAACTTAGTAGAGAATGTATACAAGAAGATGCCCTTCTTTCTATAGAACTATCTAAGGATGTAAAGGAAGAGTCTACATTCAGTGAAACAACAAAGTGAGCCCAAGCTCTTCTACATAATAGGAAATACCTCATCCTTTAATGGAGATTCTGACAATTTCTGCCCTGAGTTTCAAACCAGCTTTTCTTGCAGAACCTGTTTTTAGCCTGTGAACTGCAAGAACACAGAATCATAGAATCATTTGGTTGGAAAAGACCTTTAAGATCATCAAGTCCAACTATACCTGTCCACTACTAAACCATGTCCCTAAGCACCTCATCTATCCTTCTTTTAAATACCTCCAGGGATGGGGACTCTACCACTTCCCTGGGCAGCCCGTTCCAGTGCTTGACAACCCTTTCAGTGAAGAAATTTTTCCTAGTATCCAATCTAAACCTCTGCTGGTGCAACTTGAAGCCATTTCTTCTTGTCCTATAACTTGTTACTTAGGAGAAGAGACCAACACCCACATCACTACAACCTGCTTTCAGGTAGTTGTTGAGGGTGATAAGGTCTTCTCCTTTTTTCCAGGCTAAACAACCCCAGTTCCCTCAGCCGATCCTCATAAAGCTTGTGCTCCAGACCCCTCAACAGCTTCATTGCCCTTCTCTGGACACGCTCCAGCACCTCAGTGTCTGTCTTGTAGTGAGGGGCCCCAAACTGAACACAGTATTCGAGGTGTGGCCTCACCAATGCCAAGTACAGGGGTACAATCATTTCCCTGCTCCTGCTGGTCACACTATTTCTGATACAAGCTGGGATGCCATTGGCCTTCTTGGCCACCTGGGCATACTTCTGGCTCGTATTCAGTCGGCTGTTGACCATGACTCCCAGATCCCTCTCTGCCAAGTAGCTTTCCAGTCACTCTTCCCCAAGCCTGTAGCATGGGGTTGTTTTGACCCAAATGTTGTCTTACATAGAGTGATTTTTTTTTTCACTTTTATCTGGAGAGTCAGTTGTGACTAACTGAACTCACTTTTGTTTCTGTGTCTTTCAAATCTTCTCCTTCAGCTGCACACTATCTTGAGAACTGTAAATCCTCTCACAATAGCACTAGCTAAGATGTAAGAAGTTAGACTAGTATCTCTAAGAGAAAAAGAGCCCATTTTTAGATCATAGAGAGTTCCACAGATATCTACTTTTTTAAAAAGCTTATTCTTCATGGATTTTACAAACATATCTCATTTGTGATTAATTTCCTGCTGTTTTGATTCAATCATCAACATTCAATCGTGTTTTAAAATGTATCCCATAGTATCTGTAGCATCAAAGGACTCAACAGAAGGGCTTGTTCTTCCCTCAGGCTGAAAGCATGGACTGTATCATTAGGTTTCTGGAAATTCTTAAGTTGAAACACAAAACCAGGAGCACCCTAAGAGCTGCGGATGGCCATTTGCTTCCATGTTGTGCTACCCTGCATTCTGTTTACGTTTTCCAAAAACTTTTGTTTATCTGGTCAAATCCAACAATGTACTTGGGAAACTCCATTGGAGGACCTCAGTGAAATCCAATAATACTTATAAACTGTACAGCCAAAAAGAAAACAAAACCCAAAATCTTTGTCTTGATTCCTTTAATTTACCCTGCAACCAGAAAGTTTTAAAATTTGACAGGGGGAAAATATGGAAATGTTTGCTTTTAGGACAAAAAGTTACTTCCAGCTCATATCTTACCAATGAAAGGAAAAATACATAAAAGTATTTCCATTCACCTGAGATAAAACAGTTACTTTATCTGAAAGTATTTTCCTGTAACTGTTAACCATATCTAAATACTAACTATTGACTTGTGTCCTGGTTTCAGCTGAGATAAAGCAAATTTTTTTTTCCTAGTAGCTGGTATAGTGCTGTGTTTTCAATTTAGTATGAGAAGAATGTTGATAACTCACTGATGTTTTAGTTGTTGCTAAGTAGTGCTTACACCAAGTCAAGGACTTTTTCAGCTCTGCCAGGTGCACAAGAAGCTGGGAGGGAGCATAGCTGACCCCAACTGACCAGAGGGGTACTCCACACTATATGACATCCTGCTCGGGAAGAGTTGGCCAGGGGATGGCAATCACTGCTTGGGGCTGGGCTGGGCACCGTTCAGTGGGTGGTGAACACTTGCATTGTGTATCACTTCTTTTGTATATTCTGTATATTCCATTATTAGTATTAGGATTTTCTTCTGCTGTCCTACTAAACTGTCTTTATCTCAGCCCATGGGTTTTACTATTTTTTTCCGATTCTCTCCCCTATCCCAGTGGGGAGTGGGGGGAGTGAGCAAGAAGCTGTGTGGTGTTCAGCTGCCTGCCAGGTTAAACCACAACTTGACATCGCAATTTGGGTGCTCATTCTCAACACCTATCCAAATTAATAGATCAAGACATATGCATCAAATCAAATAGCTAGATGGACAAAAAGAAATAGTAATTCTGCAAGAGTGGAAAAGTGAACCTGTAGAGGCAGGAAACTCTATAAGTGCCAAAGTGCACTCCTTCTACCTCTCCTAAAGTTAAGAGATAAAAACCAAGAATATTTTCCCTGCCCTCCCATCTTGTTCTTGAGATCTGCTTCTTTATATCTGATGAATCTCCAACACAAATGCAATGATCTTTCTGCTTCTTTCTAACAGAAATCTCCCCACCTCCCTGTTTGCTTCTTGTCCCCCTTGGATATGTGTCCTGCATTGCCAGTTCTCAAACTGTAAACTTGCAAAAAAATTAATATTTGGTATATCCTAAGAACTGCTGCTTGGGATATTTTGCATCCCAAGGTGAAATTACAGCAAGTAAATCACTATCATTGGAAAGTTTGCACACAAAGCAATTACAGTAGATTGTACTGACAAACATGATTCTAGCTGAATAAAAAAACAGTACAGGAAATACCTCTTCAGTTTTGAACTAAGGAGTGGCAGTAGATGTTGATTTTGCATTGGTATATGCCATTGTTAAGACATACATCATTGCAATAATTTAGGTAGTTTTATTGAGTCAAAACTGTTTCTAAAATTATGATAAATTGTTTCTGTCTAAAAAAGAGGTTCTTTTGTACTAGAATATGTAACACAAACTGTCCTTATATGCATATACTGATTTGTTTTACTCTGAACACTGGTGCAAAATTACTCCACTCAGATTGCCTCCACAGTTTGATCCTGTTAACAGTGGAGTTTTGACTTGTAAACAAAAAGGGTTTCAGCTTCAACAGCAATTGTGATTTTTATGTTATCTGTAAAAAAAAAATATAAATTAGTATATGTTGATCAAATTCCAGTTGTCTGATTTAGAGAAGGAACGATTAATAATGTGAAGAAAGATAGGATAGAAAAGACAAGTAGTTGATGAAGCAATTTATTTAAATTAAAAAGTACTGTTCTTATTAATTTACTTATTACAAGTTAACTACTTAATTCATATTTTCAATGTTGCATTAGCTTAACTTTAGTATAGACCTTAGCACTCAAGACTAAGTATTAATAGACAGCTGTTCAAATGAAATTATCATGTAGACCAGTTACTTTTTCATCACCAAATTGCAATATTTAAATTAACATAATTAAATAATAACTACTTAGACTGGCATCTATTATCTAATATGCTGGTGATAAATGCCTTTCCATATGACTCAATCTTTTCTACTATTCATTCTCACTTGGAAAGCAAGCAGGAATGAATACAGTCATGAGAAAACTTTTGATGTCTGCTGGCTCACCACACTATTTCTGGAAAAAAGCCCATTCCAGAGGAGAAAAAAAAGTCTTTCCGAGTTGATGAATAGTCAATATCATTTTGAATTTAAAGCATGTAGTCAACAACCCATCATCAAGCTGTTCTATTCATTTTATTAAATGAATTAAAAAATCAGTGCCTCATTCCAGGGTTTTATCATGACATCTCAAATGCTAGAATAAATGTAGGCACATAGGGTTTGATCTGCTCCCTTGGAGACATACAGCATTAAAGCAGGACTAGTCACAGGAAGAATTGTCCATTTGAGGAATCCCTTCTTATGACAAAGTTCCTATCTCTGTTCTGATAGCCTAAATTTCTCTGCCCTCAGTTCCTGTGTGACCAGGGAAAGGCAGGATGGGATGGAACTATCCTTTAGCAATAACTGCCTTAGTGGCAACTCAGTATATTGACGGGGATGACCTGTTCCACCCCGAAAGGACCTCCAGTGAAACTCGGCTGATTGAAGGAGGTTTGTGGGAAATGGTGAAGAATGGTCCTCAAGACCCTGCGCCTAGTGTTCTGCGACGAAGTGCTTAACCCTCAAGGTCACTGTGACCTTAAGGGTCGCAGCTATACAGTAACAGAATGTAG
>JAKFQP010000082.1:9253260-9273362 GCA_023375905.1 Nycticorax nycticorax
CTTGCACAGCATTTTACAGAAGAAAAAAAACTAACAAAATTATGCAGCTCAAAATCTGATAGTAGAATATGATACTCTGGACCATAGTACACTTCATGAAATGCAGAGTATACTTAACGACACTGCATGTGTGTTGGAAATAGCTGATTACTTGATAAGCTCTTCTTAACTGACCACAGTTCTTGCACTTTGGTCAGTCTGTGCTGCCATCTTATAACAAGAGAGCTAAAGCTTTCTGTGAAAATCTCATAGACAGTATTGTTAGCATATGGACTAAGCTCTCTCCATTCTCAACTACAAAGCTGTTTCTAGTTGGTCTGTGTGACTACTATCATGAATGGTGATGATGAAGTGGACGATGCTTAAGGTGTTTTTTAATATCACTATTTTAAAAACAACCAAACCATTAAAAAAAAAAAGATTTTTGCTTGCTGTATGCAGGTAAATGTGTGCTGAAAAGGAATAGACAACATTCTTGGCAACATGCTGAACAAATTTTATGTCTGGAAGTTGTTGCAGTTAGCTTTTCTCTGGTGACATAATGAATCCACTTTTACAAACAAAAGTTCATAGACCACCTTAGATATAGCTAACTTGGAGCTTAACTTGTTTTTCTTTCTTGATTATATTAGAATGTCATCAGAAAATAGAATAAATAAAGTGACTTTGGGCAGGATTATGTTGCTCTGCCCAGATTAAACTGTTCTATTAATTGAAATTCTCTCTCTGATCTCATTTTAGCTGTTTCTGTCCTAACAGTTTCCCTCATCTGTTTGTGATACCTTTCTGAACTCATTTACTCCACCTTTACTTTCAAAAACTCTTGACATGGTCTTAAACAAATTCTGCAACTTTTCTTCCCCTTGAGGGAAAGGTCAAAAAAGCCCTGAATGATCCTCCTCCTCTTTCTAAAAGGTATTAAGACATCCAGCAGCTATAGGATCTGGCCATTAAACACTTTTCATATGGATTTCTTGAATACCATTTTTATATCTTTTTTTTTAACAACCTCAGACATTTCTCTTGAGCCTCCCCAGTCTCTCACAACAGTCTGGCATTCCAAGTATTTAAATGATGATAAAAAATCAATTAGGTAAATCTGTTAGTATGACACTCTCCAGATTGCAGACATGGTTTATGTTCATACAATGAGCCTTGAATAACTAATGGAATGAAAACAGCTAAGAAATGTTACCACATATATATTCCACAGATTCTGCCATGCACGTGTTTCCTTACCATTAAAGTTGTGGCTTTCAGGATGTGCTATAAAGTCAAAGGAATAAAAATGCATTCATATTCCTCTGAGGAAATAGTTCCTCACCAGAAGAAAAAAAAATGTACTTCCTGCAGCTTGTAGGACTTCCATGACTTCATTTGCAAGAACCTGTGGACACATGCTGGTTTATATGCCTATTACAATTGCATAACACTTATATATGTATTAGAGTGTGGATTGCCAGAATCGTTTGCCTTCCACAATGAATTAGTTGTTTGACCACCAGTGCTTGCAGCTGGGGGAACAGCATTTCTATTCAGTGATGTGTGCATGAATAAATGGGATGGCAATCACTAATTCTGAAATGGGTTTCTTACTGCATAGAGAAATGGAAAATAGTGAGGGAGTTTGGAAGACTAACCAAAGTGTTAAATCCTCTCTGAGAAGTTGGCATTATACTGTTTGAAAGTGCTTAGCTGTATGGATATTTGAATTCAGTTATCTCTTTAAAAATATTTTTTCTACAACCTGTCTGAAAAAAATTGTGATCTATGCACACTGCAATCAACAGAAAGGTACCCATTTTTTTTGATGAGTCTTTGATGAGTCTGCCCATGCCCTTAAAGCAACAGCACTTTTATATCTGTATACTGGCTTGCCACCCATGTATCAGATTAATGAGCCATATAATGTTGGGGAAGTAGTGTATCATTTCATAATCAGTGTATTAAAAAGTGAAAGGGAGGAGAAGACAATAACAGCATATGTGGAGAATTTATGGTGCAGGGCAATGAACTAGAAAAGAAAAAAAGGAACTACACCTAGCCAAAGATGAGCTGTAACTCACCTGAGTGGAATTTACTAGTTCTATCCACGAATAGCAAGTCACTGTAACATGTTACAGGCACTTAGTGATTATTTTTTTTCTCATTACATTATTTCCACAATGTGTTTCACTAATAGGAGAAATAAGATATTGTTCAAATACTGGCGACTTGAAAATATAGAATCAATTTCTCTATACTATTTATTCCTACTTATGGTAAAAAGAAAGAGAAAAAAAAAGAAAAAAAAGCAGTGCTTCCATAAGCATCTGTTAGCTTGTCTGGTCTGAATAGAAGAAAATAGGTGGTGTGCATCGCACAACAGTTCAGATCAGCTTCATAGATTAAATGTGTCATAAGGTTAATAAAAATGAAAGATAGAAAAAAAAAACTAATTTCAAATCAAATTGGATATTGATAAATCCCAGGAACCATGTTAACATGCATCTGGCAGAAAAGGGGAGTAAGAAACAAAGCAATAGAATGCAACTGATGCAGTAATATATAATTCTAGAAAGTAATGAGACAATGAGATATCTTTTTCACTTTAAGCTTTTTAAAAATGATAGAAAGAAAATGTATGGGCAGAAGGAATGAAATTCACCAAAGATTTTGATAAACATAGTGAGCTGTTCAAGATTTCATGACTGGAACATGATATATCACTCGATCTCTTTTCCAACATTACCTGTTATGAGGCATGTCCATATGTTCTTAGCCTCCTCTGTGTTGCATTCTAAATTAGCACTTTTTTTCTTCTTGCTTATCTTATTCTGGCTTCTAAAACAAAATCTATCTCAGCTGATCAAGACAGTGTATTAGTCATCTATTCCTTGGCTATAACTGCAGAAGAAGTAGTTACCTCTTTTTTCTTCTTGGACACAAACATATAGCTTTACCAATAAGACAATGCAGTATGAACTCACTAGGAATGCTAAAAAGTTTGCATCTTTCTGGTTTAGACTGCCGTTTTCCAACACCAAGTTTGTAAGAAGCAATTGCATTTTCTATATTTGCTATCCTTTTACCTTTTTCCCCATGTATTTATCTTATTTTCAAGGAAACAAGAGTTGATTTAAATAACATGAAAAATAAAAATAAGGATTCACCCATTTCAAATCACTGTCTTTCCTCTGAAAAAAGAATATATTTAATGAAACTTAATGGCATCTAAGTGACTGAAACAATATATTTTTCTTTAAAAAAAAAAAAAAAAAAAAAGTAGAACAGTGCCTGTCTTGAACGCCTGGGAATTAGGGTGACTGTTAAAGACTCATTGAATACTATTTTAGTACTCTTTTAATTGAGTATTTTCTTACCTCCCTCTTTTTTCTTTTTTTTTAGTTTTAACTAAATAATTTTAAAGAATATTAACAACGATCAGCTTGTCATGTAACTAAATTGGTCAATGTGTCCTTACTCAGGTCACCCAAGCTACCAGAGTATTTCACTGTTCAAGGTGACAAGCATACCTTAATGCACCTTAATGCCTTAACTGTCTGGACCTTCTTATTTCTCAGTATCAACGTAATAGCAACTAGAAGTCCCATAGGGACAATATCCACAGAGCCATTTCAGCTGCTATTTCAGTAAGTGACATGTCATAATGATGCTGCAATAAGTGCCATTCATTTAATGGCAAGGTTCTCTAAAGAGCTACCTTAGAAGCTACCATGACTGTGTCTCTTATATGAGTGAAGAAGTTCTTTGCAGTTTATATGTGCCTAGCATGGAGAAATGAGAGGATGGAGAGAAAGGAACCATTCCTGGCACTACCACATTCTACACATTTTGGTTCTTAAGTATTCACAGAGAAGTCTCTCATTATTGCATTTACAGTGACAGGTCTGTTTATTAACTTCTTCTTAAGATTTATGTGTCTCTGTCTTGAATGTATCTAACAGAGCTATACACCATTACTTATTGTTGATAGCACAAAGGCTTTGTTTGCAAATAAGTTCAGTTAATTAAATTGATACAATAACTTTTACAAGGTTAATAAATGTCTTAACACAACAATGTTTAACTACTTCTAAAATAAAAATTAGGTACATGTGCCTAAATTTACCCTTGAAACAAAGCTTTATAAATTATACAGTTAAATAAAGTTGCAGGTCAGGAGAGAAGGGGGAGGTTTCAAAGTTTTTTTTTGAAAGTCTAAATTAAGCTGTTTTCACACTTCCATGTTATTCCCATGGAAGATGATTCCTAACCCCCAAATTGGCATAGCTCATGGGATGTTAAGTTTAACAAATCACCACTCATTACAAGTTGCTTTCTTACTTGAATATCCTGCAGTTACATGACTAATTCATAAGAGTAGTCAACAGGCCTTCTCTCATGAAAAGAGCTCTGCTAAAGCATGGTGACCTACTCCTCCTGAAAGTTAGTCCAGTGTTGAGTGCCTTTGAGAATTTTAGCCAAATCACTTACAGGATTGCATTTTATATTTTTACATTTAGCGATTTATTTACTGCAAAATACTGATGCTAAGGGTGATGCTAGGGGTGGCTGAACTGAGAGATTAAGACTGTTAGGATAAGCTCCTTATTTCTCTTCACACTGTCCAAACTCTGCCTCCTTCATAGCATGAAGATACTATGCATAAGGTTCTTAGTCTGCATATGGGTCACATTCCAAGATTTCCCCCAGCTCTGTGATAATTACACTTACATAGCCAGATACTTTCTATTCCAAACTGCAGTGTTCTTTCTGATTTATGTTTTATTCACCCATATTATTACTAAATACTTCCAGAGCAGAACACATAAGAATGTTTGCATTAGAACCGTGCACACACAAACTAACTTCTATCCAAAGCAGGAGTAGTAAAGTATTATAAAGTTGTAATTATATAAGTATCTAGTTATAAAGTATGGTAAAATATTGAAAGAAAATAGCAGAATGAAAAAGCCCTGCCAAAAGACAACTATGTGCAACAACTTAGCAAGTGGGACTATTTAAATTTCTTCTGAAGCTAATTTTTGATTTGGTTTGGTTTAATAGATTTTTTTTTCAATAAAATTCAAAATTTTAACAAAAAATCCTGAGATTTGAGTTGGTACTTGAAAACAAGAAGAAAGGAAAGATCTCAGATAAAGTAGTATTAGAAACAAGAAGCTAACAGAGATATTAATGACTAGATCTAGTTTCTGGTTTGTGTTTTAGAGTGGTTGTCATAACATTGATTTAACTTATGAAATGCCTCAAGACATTTAGATATGCACATACATAAATCCCGCATCCTTCAGTGTGAAGAAATAAGCATAACATATTATGTTATTGCTGTGTAACATGATCTGAAGCCTGTTGAGGTAAAGGAGAAATTGCTACTGGCTATGGACCCAATATTTATATTTATTACTCTGAATGTTGGATTGGTATTATTACTTGTAAAGTAAACTTGTAAACATTAAAATGTGAAAGGGTAATTCACCTTGAAGGACAAAGCATGTGTCTTTTAACAAAGTGTTATCTTGATTCAAAAAAATCTAAAATTAGAATAATTCATTGTCCAGTGAATCTTATTAGCACTGAGCTGCACAATGTGTGGGAATGTCATTTTAATGTCTAAGTACAAGAATGTAAACTTCTCTTCTTTCACTTGTTGCTCTTTCTCCTTCTCTAATATATTTTAAGTTTTTTCTTGTGAGCTACAAAATGACTGTCAACATTTCCAGAAGATCATGAAACACAGGAACTTAGAAATATTTGTACTGCCACTGGATTAGATAATCAAATAATGTTGATGACCCAGGTCAAAGTTCAACTAACTTTTATTGGCACTTAATGCCCAAAGCCTTGTTGAAGATTTTGATTTTATCCAAGTGCAGGCATACAAACCCAGTACATTTCTCATTATCCTACCCTGATTTTAACTGGTAATAAATTAAATTAATTTCCCCAAGTCAAGTCTGTTTTGCTTATGATGGTAATTGCTGAGTGATCTCCCTGTCCTTATTTTGACCCACAAATCTTTTTGGTGACCAACATGGGGCATGAGTAATTTGAGATAAGGATAGTAATTGGGAGAGGTAAAAGTCAACACATGGACTGAACACAGCTGGAAAGCAAAGAGCTGAATGTTTGTGGGGAATTTCTGTTGTTGTATTTGTGGTGAAGGGATGACAAGTAGATTGTGTGTAAATTGTCCGCTTTAGTTGGTCTTGTAATGGTATTTTGATTTTGGTATGGGGAATCCTTTTTGTTGATGTGAGTGAAGTTTGTGAAGATTGTGTGATGAATGTGTATTTTCATGATAATTCTTAAATATATGGTCCACAGAGGCGAGGTGTGGAATGTATTGGGTTTGCATGGCAAGGTTTTGGTAGTGGGGGGGCACAGGAGCAGCTTCTGTGAGAAGCTGCTAGAAGTTTCCGCCATGTCTGATAGAGCCAATGCCAGCTGGCTCCAAGATGGACCCACCGCTGTCCAATGCTGAGCTAATCAGTGACAGTGGCAGCGTCTCTGTGATAATGTATTTAAGAAGTGTGTGTGTGTGTGTAAACTTGTGCAGCAGCAGCCTGAAGAGAGGAATCACAGAATCACAGAAAGGCAAGGGTTGGAAGGGACCTCGGGGGATCATCTAGTCCAAGCCTCCTGCTAAAGCAGATTCACCTAGAGCAGGTTGTACAAGACATCATCCAGGCAGGCTTTGAATATCTCCAGAGACAGAGACTCCACAACCCCCCTGGGCAGCCTGTGCCAGTGCTCTGTCACCCCCAGGGTAAAGAATTTTTTCCTCATGTTCAACTGAAACCTCTTATGTTTCACTTTGTACCCATTGCCCCTTGTCCTGATGCTGGACACCACTGCAAAGAGTATGGCTCCGTCCTCGTGACATCCGCCCTTAAGATATTTGTATGTGTTGATGAGGTCCCCTCTCAGTCTTCTCTTCTTCAGGCTAAACAAGCCCAACCCTCTCAGCCTTTCCTCATAGGGGAGATGCTCCAGTCCCTTTATCATCCTAGTCGCTCTCCTCTGGACTCTTTCTAGGAGTTCCTCATCTTTCTTGAACTGGGGAGCCCAGAACTGGACACAGTGCTCCAGGTGGGGTCTCACCAGGGCAGAGTAGAGGGGGAGGATAACCTCCCTCGACCTGCTGGCCACACTCCTCTTAATGCACCCCAGGATACCATTGGCCTTCTTGGCAACAAGGGCACACTGCTGGCTCATGGTCAGCTTGTCATCCACCAGGACTCCCAGGTCCCTCTCGGCAGAGCTGCTTCCCAGCAGGTCAGCCCCCAGCCTGTACTGGTGCATGGGGTTCGACCTCCCCAGGTGCAGCACTCGGCACTTGCCCTTGTTGAATTTCATCATGTTCCTCTCCGCCCAGCTCTCCAGCCTGTCCAGGTCCCGCTGAATGGCAGCGCAGCCTTCCGGCGTATCAGCCACTCCTCCCAGTTTTGTGTCATCAGCGAACTTGCTGAGGGTACACTCTGTCCCCTCGTCCAGGTCATTGATGAACAAGTTGAACAAGACTGGGCCGAGTACTGAGCCCTGGGGAACTCCACTAACTACCGGCCTCCAACTGGACTCTGCCCCGCCGATCAGAACCCTCTGAGCCCTGCCATTCAGCCAGTTCTCAATCCACCTCACTGTCCACTCATCCAACCCATACTTCTTGAGCTTCCCTATGAGGATGTTATGGGAGACAGTGTCAAAAGCCTTGCTGAAGTCAAGGTAGACAACATCCACTGCTCTCCCCTTGGCTACCCAGTTGGTCATGCCATCATAGAAGGCTATCAGATTGGTCAGGCATGATTTCCCCTTGGTGAATCCATGCTGGGTACTCCTGATGATCTTCTTTTCCTCTACTTGCTTAGAGAGGACACCAAGAATGAGGTGTACCATCACCTTTCCAGGGACAGAGGTGAGGCTGACCGGCCTCTAGTTCCCTGGGTCCTCCTTCTTGCCCTTTTTGAAGACTGGAGTGACATTGGCTATCTTCCAGTCCTCAGGCACCTCTCCTGTTCTCCACGACCTTTCATAGATGATGGAAAGTGGCTCAGCAATGTCGTCTGCCAGTTCCTTCAGCACTCGTGGGTGCATTCCATCGGGGCCCATGGATTTGTGGGTGTCCAGCTTCCTTAAAAGATCCCTAACCTGATCCACATTGACCAGGGGAAGGTTGAATGAGAATACTCAGCAGACACCAAGGTAAGTGAAGGAGGGAGAGGAGGTGCTCCAGGTGCCAGAGCAGAGATTCCTCTGCAGCCTGTGGTGAAGACAATGGTGTGGCAGGCTGTCCCCCTGCAGCCTATGGAGGTTAACGGTGGAGCAGATATCCACCTGTAGCCCCTGGAGGACCCCATGCCAGAGAATGTGGATGCACCTATAGGAGTCTGTGACCCCATGGAGAGCCTGTGCTGGAGCAGGTTTGCTGGCAGGACTTGTGACCCCATGGGGGACACACGCTGGAGCAGTGTGCTCCTGAAGGACTGCACCCCATGGAAAGGACCCACGCTGGAGAAGTTTGTGAAGAATTGCAGCCCGTGGGAAGTACCCATGTTGAAGCAGTTTGTGGAGGACTGTCTCCCATGAGGGACCCCATGTTGGAGCAGGGGAAGAGTTGGGAGGAGGAAAGAGCGACAAAGACAACATGTGATGAACTGACCACAACCCCCATTCCTCATCCCCCTACACTGTGTGGGGGAAGGAGGTAGAGAAATTGGAAGTGAAGTTGAGCCCAGGAAGAAGGGAGTGGTGGGGAAAATGTGTGTTAAGATTTGGTTTTATTTCTCATTACCCTAATGATTTTGATGGGTAATAAATAAAATTCATTTCCCTGAGTCAAGGGTGTTTTGCCCATGATGGTAATTGGTGAGTGATCTCCCTGTCCCTTGACCCATGAACCTTTTTGCTATATTTTCTCTCCTCTGTCCAGCTGAGGACAGGGAGTGTAGAGTGGCTTGGTGATGTTCTGGTTTTGGCTGAGATAGAGTTAATTTTCTTCCTAGTAGCTGGCATAGTGCTGTGTTTTGGATTTAGTACTAGAATAATGTTGATAACACACTGATGTTTTAATTGTTGCTGAGTGGTTTTTGCACCAGTCAAGGATGTTTTCAGCTTCCCATACTCTGCCAGGTGCACAAGAACCTGTGAGAGAGCATAGCCAGGACAGCTGACCCCAACTGGCCAAAGGAATATTCGATACCACATGATGTCATGTTCAGGGGGACTTGGTCAAGGGGTAGAGCAGTCGCTGCTGGGGACAGGCTGGGCATCAGTCAGCATGTGGTGAGCAATTGCATTGTGCATCACTTGTTTTGTATATTCTGTATATTCTCTTACCATTAAGAGAATGTAAATTCTGTATATTCTATTACCATTATTATTATTATTGTTATTCCTTTCCTCTGCTACTTTATTAAACTGTCCTTATCTCAGCCCATGGGTTTTGCTATTTTTTCCAATTCTCTCCCCCATCCCACGGAGGGAAGGGGGGAGTGAGTGGGCGGCTGTGTGGTGTGCTGCTGCCTGCTGGATGGGCATCTGACATCCAGACAAGGTCAACTCACCATAGGTGTACAAACACAAATGAAGGAACAATGTCAGACACAGATGAATTATTTTTTTCTTTCTTACTTTTGCTAGATATAGGATTATCATCATTCTTTTTGAAACAGAGAATTGATATTAGGTGACTGAACTAAATTCATGAAAGAAATATGTGAGAGATATGATGGTTCAAGAGAGAACCAACTTCCTGGCCAGTAACTTAATTGCACCAAGTGTTTGAAAAAGGTATCTAAAAATTAGTATTGTTGTCTGGAAATTAATTTTACATTTTTCATCTTTTTCTAGATTTAAATAAAAAATATTTTGAATAACTATTTTCCCTCTTATTATTATCACAGCAGTTAGTGTCTTTTGTGGATATAATAAAAAAATGAGAGGAATTTAGGAGTTTCTTTTAAAATTTATATCTTTGATGCATATTTCAGAGGAATAGATTTTGCTTCTTTTACTTTCATGGATTATCATATTTCTCAACAATTCACTGATTTCAATAGATCAGAAACAGACAGTTTAAAAATTACTGTATTAAGAGAGTGTTAAAACTTAATAGCAGAATACCTGAACAATTACATTTTCTTTGTTGTTGTATAAAAATTTGTGTGTACATCACACACTTGAAGTCTTATTATACAGTGATGCAACCAAATATTTTTAACAGGAACATTACAATATGATTAAAATATTTTGTTCTTTTTTCCTGGAGAAGTCTGTTATTTTACAAAGAAACAACAACTGAAGAAATAATAAGTTGAAGAAGAAAATTAGTTTAACATTCAAACTTATCTCAGGACAATATTCTTCATTAACACTTGGTAAGAGTTTTTAATGTGAATAACTCATAAGAGATTTAAAAATTTATGCTCCTATATAGTCCCTGAGTTTCCTCCATTGATAGCAATTAAATTGTCCCCAACTCAAAAAATGTTGGAGATTTAGTAAGAGAACAGAGTGATTGCCAGATGAAGATTGTTTACATTCTTTGAATTTTTACCCCTAAGCAATTTGCACAAGGATTTAAAAAAAAAAAAGATGCACAAACTCTTCCTGTTTCTGTTGGTTCAGGGGTAAATATACTGCATGAAATGCAAATATGTTGTTTCAGTCTAAAAAAATTTCATAAATTGGATACCATGTGTCTGATGAACTGTATAAAAATCTTCAAATTAGTCCGTCACTTATACAATAATGTAGTATGCAGTTTAAACATCTGTTAGAAACATAATCATTCATTTATGCTCATTCTCACTTTTATTCCTCATATTATAAATGCCCTTAGTAAAGCATTTATATTGGCATATCTTTTGGTTTTGCTGTAGTGGTGTTTGAATGAGAGTATTTTAGGACAATTTGTAGGTAGGTGTTTTTGAATAAGGAATACAGTGGTGAGAAGTAAAATAAAAATTATAAATCTTCATCGATGTTGACAAATGTGGTAGAGATTTTGTTATATCAATGAGACATTCTTATATCTTTTCTTATTTTGCATGTTAGTGTTTGGGAGAGGGTCTTCATTTGCGGTAAACTCTAAACCTAAATGTTTAAGAAATAACAGACAAGCCAAAGAAGAACAAAAGTAGGTTTACATCTTTCCCCCCCCCCCCAGTATCTGCCTTCAAGAGGAGAAAGGGGATATTTGACAGGAACTCATAAAACTCTTCAACTTCAGAGAACTTCCACCTATTCCAAATCTTCAGGTCTCTTTTGCTCTCATCCACTGCTGTCTCTTGAAAACATAAGGCTCTGCAAGAGTAAAAAGTTCGTAGGTACACACCAATTAAAAATAAGTATCTGACCTCCACACATTTCCAAGATTAGGTCCACAAGTTCAGAAATGAAAAGGAGATTCTTTTGATGAAAATGAACAGGGATTAAAAATAAAAGACCCTTAGTGAAACCTTCAGTGTTTTTTAAAGTGAAAACATGATATTTTGGCTTGACAAAATTTCTTTCTGAATGCTGCAGTATCCATCAATAATTACAGTTCATTGCCTCTTTTCCTATGATTGTGTTCATATGAGTAAATAAAGTAGACTAAAATCCACTGTCTGACCCCGAGTGTGGCAAACTTCTGTCTCCTCATAAATAGCTTCATTGACTGTTCTTGACTCACAGTATCTGTGACCATTCTTGGCCATTGTCTAAGAGACTGTTACTTAGCATTGTCCAAAAGCACAGCGAGGAGCATGCTCACACTTAAACTAGAGAAGTGTACAACAGAATTTCACTTGAGCACTAGTCCAATGTAGCTCATTAATTTAGGCTTATGGATCAGGCTGCCTGACCAGCCAAGTATCCTGCAATGTCTTACAATGGGTAGGAAGAGAAGGTTCAGTGATACATGGTGAGAGACATAGCCTTCTCAGACTGTCTGACACAAGAATACCTTTCAGTACCTAAAGGGGGCCTATAGGAAAGATGGGGAAGGTCTTTTTAGTAGGGCCAGCTGTGTCAGGACAAGGGGTAATGGCTTTAAACTAAAACAGGGTAGGTTTAGACTAGATATACGGAAGAAATTCTTTACAATGAGGGTGGTAAAACACTGGAACAGGTTGCCCAGAGAGGTAGTGGAGGCCCCATCCCTGGCAACATTCAAGGCCAGGTTGGACGGGGCTCTGAGCAACCTGATCTAGTTAGCAGTGTCCCTGCTTACTGCAGGGGGGTTGGACTAGATGACCTCTAGGGGTCCCTTCCAACCCAAAACATTCTATGATTCTATGAAGAAATAGGAAAAAAATTGAAGCTTGACAGTTCAGTATTCATTGGGCTTATCCAGGCGCTGATGTCATCCTTCATCACACATTAAGACATATAGGAGTTTTCTATCTCCTATACTGGTTATTATAAAAATCATTTAACACAAATGATGGGTCTCTGTCATTTTAAGACTGCCAGTTCCTCTCTGGCATTCAGTTTAAGAGGACAAATGGATGTGGTATTGAAAGAACAATTTAATAAAATAATTATTAAAAAAATCAGCTCTGATGATGAAAGATTAGTCTGACATATTAAAAAGACATCGTTACTAGCATCATTTCTTTGTCTTACTCTTTGTCTTATGCTGGGAAGACCCTGGAGAACATTCACCGCTGTATCACTGAAGGAGTCAGAAATTTTCCACTGGTAGAATGTATTCCTCTCTATTTATGCTCATCAGACACACCAGCATGAAGAGGACAGTGAAGGTGACCAGGCAAAACTAGAACGGCATACACCAAAGTGTGCAGGTGTTTCATACCAAGACTCATGATAATATTGTATTATTATTACCAGGAGGGTTTACAGCTCAGATCAAGGAGCCTGGGTTCCTTGAAAAAAATATCATAGCATGACTGTCTGCTACCAAGGGAAGTAACTCCTTATTGGCCAGCAAAGCATACAATAATCCAGCATTTGATTATGACTAAGTACAAGAAAATTAAAACATAACTCCTGGATAGGATCAGCAATCATCTGTGTAAGGCAGGGACTAAAGTTCTCTGGAGCTGGGAGCTGCATGAGGCTCCTGGGCCACCAGGACCCCCAGCCAGGAGCCAGGGCAGGCTGTGCGGCATTGAGGGAGCCCCAGTCCCACAGCCCTGGGTATCAGGCACCTCCCTGGGGATGGGCCAAAGACAGGGTGGGATGTGGGCCTGTAAGTTGGCCCAGCTCAGCAGGACCCATGTCTAGGCAGGGCAGGGCTGTGGGGAGCCAGACACCAGTCCTGCTGTGGCATCACTGAGGCAGGGGCTGACAGCCCCAGGGAGCTGAAATAGGGTCCTGGGCTGTAAGCAGGGTAGGGGGAGAGCAAGGGGATGTGGGCGGGGTCAGAGCTGATGGTGCCCTGAAGGCTCTGACACTATTTTCATGATAAATTAATCATCCGTCACATTACATCTCTTAAACATGAGAAAAGACCTGAGGAGTTAACAATTGAGAGGAAACAGGAAATTTCCCCTCTAAGGGAAATTTACCTGAGGAAGCTTTTCATGACAATACATCTAGGTAGCTGAAGATTTTTACAGAAAACAGCTAAAGGCATTTTGGAATAGAAATGAAAGAAATAAGTCGCTTCAAATAATTTGGATTATTTATTTTTAACTATCAATAAAACCTGCTCCTTGTGGTTTGGAAGGCACTCCTGTTGGAAACAGTCAGCACCCTATGTATGATGTTTTGTGTAACTAGTAATTGAAATGGCAAGAGTGTGATCTCAGCAGAAGGCTTGGAGAAAAGAGGCACCTAGAGCTGATTTAGTTGAATCTCCTTCTTGATTCATGTCAGTACCTTACAGTGGAGCCCTGAATTACCCTCTGAGATGACTAGTCTTTCCAATGACTATAGATTAGCTTCATAACTCAGCCCCTGACACAATGTCTATGCTAATTAACTACATAAGGCCAGTACAGAGGTACAAGCACTGGGCAGTCATGATCCACACTGCTCTACTGTTAGCATTATCATTGGCATAGCTTTCACCTTTGCTAGCTAGCATACTCAGGACACAGCTAGGAGTTAGCACAGACCAGAGTTATTTCCAAAAGTGTCTGGAGGTGACCATCCTGTTACAGTGGCAAAAGCTGTTTAACACTGTCAACATGGCCAGCCTGTGAGAGCTGGTCTGTCAGTCAGAGACAGTGCCAGAACTGTGTATTTCACTGGGAAGTGGCCAAAGTGACCACTGGAGTAATTTTATATTAAATTTTAAGAATATGAATCAGGTTTCACTCAATGAAGTAAGGGAAGCCTCACTCACAGTAGTGAAACACTGCTTTCAAGTCTTCCAAAGCCTGGGCATGTTCAAAATACCCAGTCATGAAATAAAGGTTCCCCCTGACCCAGCACACTGCCTTAGTATGTTTTGTACTTGGATGAAGGTGTACAGTGTGTGCCCAAGTAATTGCATCTTTGCATCGGAGGGACAAGAAATAAGTTTTAAGTGAGCAATAAGAGCTTGTTAGAATATCCTGTACTAATATAATCTTAAAAAAATTAAAGTTTTGTTCCTCAAAATGGAGGTTGCAAGTAGCCTCTGCAAGCAATTCTAATACCATTGAAACAGGCCTCATGCAGTTTTTCTATCCCCATCCTATCCTGTTTTTTGTTTAGTTTTAATGTGTTTTGATTATTCACTGTATAATTAACATATCTCAAATATATGACATAAATTTAACAATTAATTTTTTAGATTTCACTTCTAAACCCACTTTTTATCTCAAGTCCAGAGCAGATGAAGAAGTTGTATATAATGAGCAGTGTCATAAGAGATTTAAGCGTCTTATAAACTGAAGCAATGTTCAGGGTTCAACCAAATGTATAGACTTATTAGGAGAGTTCCAAACAAATTAATCTCAACTAAATTTGGATTAATCGGCCTTAATATTAGGTGCTTAATAGTTTATTGTATAAGCTAAAGATAGTAATTCTAAACTTTCTTTATAGTTAATGGAGAGAAATAGATGACTTCAAATGATTCATGTTATTCTAAAACAGATGTCCAAGGGAAGACAAAGCATTCTCTATAGGTTTTTATTTCCTTCTACTAAGCACACAGGAAAGCCAAAATTATTTGCTTTGACTTGGATAACTAATTTTTAGACATGTAAGATTAGGTCAGAGATATGCCAAAGAATTCTAGAATTTACTGGATTAATATATATTTTACAGACCTGAAACTGGAGCTCTGAAAATTAAGTAGGTTACTCATATCCATACTTTAACTTGGGGACAGAATGAACATTGAATCCACATCTGAGTATCATTTCAATCCTTCCTCTGTTTAATCTAAATATTTCTCCATGTATAAAAAAAAAAAAAAAAAAAAAAAAAAAAAAAAAAAAATTGTGCAGACCCCTATATCTTTAAAAAAAATGAACAGTACATACCTATCCTAAAGGTGTTCATTTTAAACCTATTTAGAAAAGTAGCCTTTTTCACTTGGTTTAATCCATGTACAAATTGCAGGAGAGCTTTTATCAAGATTAGGGAATGTAAAGTCACTTGATAAGTCACCTGCGAAGGCCAAGGACTAATGCATAAACAGGTTCTTCAATATTTTGTCCAAACAGAGGCAAAACACCTACCATTGATTACTACCCTTGCCTGTAAGAAAAAAGTGAAGTAGGAACCCTCCGACCATCCAACTACCATGCCAATGCTTCTTTCACTTCAACAATAACTGCTTTTAGCTGCTCAAGCTTGTTTGTACTAGGGCTTATTCTTATCCTGTCACCTTAAATATTTTAGCATTCCTTGTGTCAGGAGAAATTTAAAATTCAATGGCTTCTTTAGGCAAGCCAAGTAAAGTCAACACCACAGTTATTGAATTACAATTGCACCAGTCATAAAAGTCATCTTCTTTAACTGAAAACTAACAAAACAAGCCCAGTGCATGAAAAACAATGACACTGTCTCATGTTAAGGCACTGCATGTGCTGGGGGCTCTCTGGGGACTGGGAACCTTGGATGGAGGGCAGCCACAGCCTGTACCACTGCCGCAGCCAGGAGCAGGGCAGCCAGGGGGGCACTGGGGTCAGCACCAGCCCTGGGCATTGGGCACCTCCCTGAGGACAGACCAATGCTGGGCTGTGATGTGGGTGGGACCCATGGCTGGATAGCGCAGGGCTGTGGGGATCTGGAGACTGGCATCACTGGGGCACGGACAAATGGCCTAGGGGGCTGAAATGGGGTAGTGGGCTGTGGGCAGCTTGGAGGTGTCCCAGGAAAGGCTGGGCAGGGGAAGCAATGCTTCTTATTGCCCTCAGGCCCCTGACAACTTGTGCTTCATGAAGAACTGCAAGAGAACTAAGAAATCACTGACATTTCTAGCAGCCCCATTCTAGCAGGATGCAACTGGACAGACAGTACAGAGATGACAATAGGAACCTTTTATTTAAAAAGGGAAAAAAATACCCAAGCAGGAAAAGACAAAAGTTGGTGGTTTGTTGTTTTTTTTTAAATACAAAGCTTACCTCGTAAACAGAGTTTCATCTTCAATATCAAAATTGACTTTGTGAAAATAATCTGTTGCTTGGGTTTGTTATTTGTGTATAGTCGAACTTGTCAACAGGGAAATCTTATAAGCAGAAATTAATTTTAAGCAGACAGAAACAATACAGATCTGGGAGAGTGCACTGCTTAATTTTCTGGCCTGAACATAATCAATACAATTGTTAACTAAAAGTTCCAGTTGCAGGACTATTTTTCAGTTCCACTGCTTTTGGTGTTTTGTCTTCAGTTACATTTATGCAACCTGACTGAAAGTAATGGAGTTGCGCAAGTGAATCTGAAGGCAATACTTGACCTGCAAAAATCTTTATTATTGGTGATCCAAGAGTCAGATAAAAGACAAATAAGTTTCCAAATCGCAGTCCTAATTTAAAGGGCTGGCAGTCAGAAACACATTTCAGTTGTAAACTGAATGAATTTGATTGAGAAAATATGGGGGGAGGGAAACTATTGAATGTGACAATACTATTTCTGTAGAGAGTTTTCAGAATAGCCTTGCACTTTAAGAATTAATCAGATCCTGCTGCTTATTCCCTACTTGAAGGAAAAATGCTCCATTTTGATATTACAATTGGTTGCCATAGAAATGATAATCAGGTCAAAAAAAAAGGATTATGATTTCAGGTGAGGATAAGCTGCAAGAACCCTTGACAAACAAAGAGCTTTCTTCCTTATAGTATCAGTCATAACAGATGTAAAGAACAGAAATGTTATAAATATTTTTACAGATACATACACATATATAAATGAAGCTAAATAGCATATTTTTCATTTTAGAAAACACAGCTCTGTTTAGTTGCAAAGAAAGAGCGATGAGGTAGCACGTTGATATTTAAGACCCTAACCATGCAAAACCAAATTATAGAGTCTTAAATGTTTAAATTAACATTTAAATGTGCATTTAAATGCACACACGCAAAAACAACCAACTCAACCACAAACACTCTTCTCAAACAAAAACCCCAAAGAAAAACCCCAAACACTCCACCCCCTCCCCCCACGATCCCTATATATCTGTTTACCATATGAGACCTCCATGTCATCAAGATTTTTTTTTTCTGTTCTTCATGTCTTTCCCTTAAAAATAAGAACATATAGTTAAGATTTTTCACATAATTAGACATTACTGGCTTTTAGTAAGTGTTACGAAGGAAAAAAACTAGAGTGTATCAGAATTATTTATATGCTCAAAAGAAAAAAAAAGCACTTATAGCTACTTCTGTACTTACACCACTAATTCTTATTTGGGTGTCCCACTAGGACAATGCAGCCAGCCTGTGGCATACAGTTATTTGGCTTCTCAGGATCTGACTGCAAGCTACCTTAATTTTTCTTTCCTTCTCTAATTAGTCCAGACCCCTTTCCCTATCTACTGGTCACATAATAAAGGAGAGACAAAGAACACCCTGGCAAAAAAATGGGTTGATACTGTTACACTACTGTTAGAAAAATGAAGCTAACCCACAGCCAGTTTCTGAGGATACTTTAGGAAATAAATGATACAGGTAAAGGCTATTGGAACTGTTGTTATAGCAAAGAAGTCCTCAACTACCCTTTCTATAGAGGCAACTCAAGAGCAGACACAAATTTACTCAGGTGTCTATGCAGCAGGTCTGGTCCTTCAGTCATATTGCAAATTGCCACATTAATAACACTAGATATGGCCTGTAGGTACAATATTGTGATGAAGGAATGTTCAAGTAGTTTCTGTCTGTGAGTGGAGTCTATCCCATTGTGATGAGTGGACATGAAGTTCCCAGTCCACACAGTCTTCTTAAATTACAAAAACAAAATACATGTGCTGCTAGTGTGTTTTTAAACATTTTCATTCTGTGATCTTACACTATAACTGAAAAAAAAATAGAATTGGTAATAAATTCTAAACTGAAAACAGTATTTATATTAACATAGATGCAAATAAAAAATATAAGTAATACTATTAAAAATAGCACAAGGTAATATCCCCACTCAATTATGCAAACCATTGAAGTGTATAAACCAATGAGTTGCCTAAGAAATGGCAATACAATACCTACAAAGTTTCTCTAAAACAAGCATGAGGCATTTATCTCCTGAAAAAATCTTCTATTTGGCACTCCTTAAGAGTTTTGCCCTCACTTTTATAATCTTTTATTGAGGAATCCTTGAAAGCATTTATTTGGAGGGTCTGGAGGAAAGACAGAAGATGACAACTGTCAAGAATGTTTGGGTGTTTTTTTAATTTGTTCTTCCTCTTGAAAGGGAGTGTCCTTTTGGCATATGGTTAGAAACAAGAAAGCTGCAGAAAAGCCATGGAAAATGGACAGAACAGTGTTCCTTCTGAAATGCTACAGAATACTCTTATCCAGAAAAGAAGTTGGAATTTTCCTTTCCTTCTTTTCATTTCCTAAACAAGCCCTCACTGTTTTAACTGAATGGTTGAAGAGTTGTTACCATGCGTGATAGGAAAAGCTATGATGCTGCAATAAAGATGTACCTAAAAGGGGTGTTCATGGACTTCTCATTTAAGGTTTGCTATCACAGCACCAGTAAAGTGTGACTCAGGTTTTGCTAATGAAGACACTAATGCATGCAGTATGGGAATAAACATGATGAGTTAGAGATCTGTGTGCAGTCGCAGGCTATGAAGTTGTTGGGATACCAGAGACATGGTGGGATGGCTCCCATGACTGGAGTGTTGAAATGGAGGAATATAGGCTCTTTAGGAAGGACAGCATGGAAAAATGACGAGGGGGACTTGCCCTTTATGTGAAAGAGCAGCTGGAGTGCATGGAACTCTGGCTGGGGATGGATGAGGAGCCAGCTGAGAGCTTATGGGTTAGGATCAAAGAGAGGATAGGTAAAGGTGACATTATAGTGGGTGTCTGCTATAGGCCACCTGACCACGAAGAACCAGTGGATCAGGCCTTCTACAGACAGATAGGAGCAGCCTCATTTTCTCAGGCCCTGGTCCTCAAGGGGTCCTTTAGCCACCCTGATATCAGCTGGAGGGACAGCACAGCAGGACATAAGAAATCCAGAAGATTCCTGGAGTGCATTGATATCTTCCTCCTCCTCCTCAGGATAGAGGAGCCAAAGAGGAGAGGTGCACTGTTGGGCCTCATACTCACTAATAATGAGGGGCTCATTGGGGATATGAAGGTCAAAGGCAGACTATGAGAAGGTGGAGTTCAGTATCCTGAGGGCAGGGAGGAGGGCAAAAAGCCAGATTACAACACTGGCCTTCATGAGAGCAGATTTTGATCTCTTCAAAGATCTGCTTCAGACAGTCCCATAGGATAAGGCTCTGGAAGGAAGGGGGCCAAAAAAAGCTGGTTAATGTTCAAGGATCATCTTGTCCAAGCTCAAGAGAGTACCCTTCCAACAAATACAAAGTCAGGCAAAAATGCAATGAGGCCTGCATCGATGAACAAAGACCTCCTGGCCAAAACCAAACACAAAAAGGAAGCTTACAGAGGGTGGACGAAAGAACAGGTAACCTGGGGAGAGGAGAGGAGAGGAGAGGAGAGGAGAGGAGAGGAGAGGAGAGGAGAGGAGAGGAGAGGAGGTGAGGT